>PVIJ01005980.1:0-97122 GCA_004024925.1 Scalopus aquaticus | reverse complement strand
GGACTATAGGGAGGCCGGGTGGGAGAGAGACACTCAGCGGTGGGGGAGGGGGGAGGGGAGGATAAGGGCACAAAATGGAAGAGAGGAGAATACAGGGGACCATGGAGATGGATCACGGGTGAATTGGTGGTGGGCTGCCCAAGGGGAATACAAAATGTAAAAGACACAAATAACAATAAAAAAAATGGAAAAAAAAATATCTCAGCTTTTGTCTGTTTTAAACATTTTTGTCTATGAAAGATATAAGTAAGCAATATAAAATATTGAAAACAGAAAAGTTAAAAAAAAGAGCTACCAATTTGAAGGCGACTGCAATCAATTTTAATGTATTCTCTTCAGTTTTTTTCTAGAGTTTTTTTTAAAGATTTTATTTATTTATGCATACAAGAGCTGGGGTGTAGGTCAGAGGTGTGAGGTGGAGGGTAAGAGGATTCACCAGAGACAGAGTGGGGAGCAGAACAGGCAGATCGAAGAAATACACTGCTGAGGGGAGCAGCTGGAGAGACAGGAGAGGTCTGTTGTGCCCTGTGGGAAGCTCCCTGGCTGGGGATGGAGCTGGTGGTGCTGCAGTGGCTGCTGATAGCTTCATAGTGCTGAGACTTAACCCCTTGTGCCACCAGGGAGGTCCTCTAGAGCATTTTTTTTTTTTTTTTACTTTTAGAAAAATCTGTGTTTCATGGCTTTTATGACTTGAGTTCTCACACTACATGATAACATATATATTTTCCTATGTGATTAGAAACAATAAAATAATTTTAATTGCTTCACAATGTTTTTGCTGAGGATGAGTCTTACTTAACCTATTGAACATTTATTTAGTTTCTCCTTTTGGGTATGACAAATAGCACTGAGAACAAGTTAGTGTATACAAAATACTTTCCATATTTAAACATTCTTTGAATTGATTCCCAAGAGTGAAAGTACTAGTTCAAAAAGCATAAAATAATTTAATGTTTTATTTGTATTCTGCCAATTTTTTTTAACAGAGCCAAATGGGTTAATGCTGCTACTAGCCATACACCAGAAAGCAACTTTCACACTGATATCATTGTATTATCATAAAAAAAAAAAACACTTTGTTAAATGCTCTCCCAGTAGTGTTTGATTTGCATGTCTTTGATTATTATTGAGTAGGGCCCTTTCCCTACTGTTTGTTAAACAACTGAATTTCCTTTTTTGTGAATTGTTTACTGAAGTCTTTTATCTGTTCTGAGTCTTTATTATCCCTGTTTACAAAAGATGACTAACACAGTCCAGAGAAATACCCTCTGTATGCAAGACTTGTAGAATTCCTTCCCTTTCAAGTCACTCCAGACTCTGCATTCCAATAGCAATGTGAAGCGGAAATCAGGAACAGTAGGAAGATAAGTGATGTATTTCTCTTTGCTGTTCAAATTAAACACTACACTCAAATCAACAGTTCACGTATCTGTAGTAACATGGTTCTATTCCTTTTCTTAACCCAGTACTCATTTCCATACTGCATTTTGTTAACTTTTGACCTCTTTTCAAAACAACATGTTGTCAACATAGTATATAATACAAGGATACGTCCAGCATGAGTCATGGTGAAGACCTGCTATTTCCACAAAATGTTACCACTCCAGGAACACATTTTGAAATTATTTAATTATGACTTAATTTAACATGGGGTGTTATCCTTTAATCTGTATCCACTTCCTGAAAGGCTGGTACTTCCGTGTGTAATTTTTCTTATGGATACGACTACACGAGGTACAAGATGGGGGCATAAATACACTGGCTTTGAAGTAAAGGTGGATAAGCTGACCTCTTCTCAGCACTAGTAATCCAGACCCCAAAAGACACGCCTCCTATCGGCCATGGCAGGATTTAAGACTAGTAACCAGAGCTCCAAAACAAAATAAAACACCCTCAAAGCTCATAATGATTCCCTAAATGCTTCTGTTCCATTTGGTCAATTAAGAAAACTTCCTTAAATTCCCCTACTTGAAAAACGGGAATAAGTACTGTTCTTTTCTTATCCAAGGGATATTAAAAAGACTGTAAGACAAAAATATTTTGAGGTTAAAGAAGAATATTATTATATAGTAGAGAATCTTATTTTATAAGATAAGTCAAATTTCTCCAAGAACACACCAAAAGGCGAAAAACGCTGGTGTCCCGTGTGGGCGGAAAGCCCCTGGGCTTTGGGCCCCGGGGCCCAGATTGGGGGTGGGGCAGGAGGCGGGGTGAGGAGGGTTGGAATGTGAGCCCAGCGGCCGGCTTCCGCGGAGGCGGGAGTCTCCCTAGGGTAACTGCTGGTATCCTGCCCTGCAGTGGCAGAGCAGCTCACGAAGGCAAGGCAGAGCGCCAGGTATCCCTGCCACCAAACTGTACCCTCCGCCCTCCTCCCAGGTCAAGGCCTTGAAGATCAAGTCCCTGAAAGAGATCTTTTTTCTTTGGCTGTGAAGGAATCTGAGATAATTTGGTTTTTTTCCTGGGGCCGTCCAGCTAGGGTGAAGTTTTGACAATTATGCCCTTGCAAAAGCAGATCCGAGCTGGTCAGCAAGCCAGGTTGAAGGCATTTGTCGTCACAGGGAATTATAACGGATACTTTGGTCTGGGTATTAAGTGCTCCAAGGAGGTAACCGCTGCCAGCTAAGGTGGCATCATCCTCACCAAGCTCTCCATCTTTCCCACCCAGCTAGGCTACTGAGGAAACAAGATCTGCCAAGTCCCATACTATCCCTGGCAAGATGACTGGCAGCTGGCTGTGTTGGTGCACCTCATCCCTGCCCCCTGGAGTCCCTGTGCCCAAGAAGCTGCAGATGGTTTCTGATATGGAACTCTGCTACACTTCTGTTTCACCTCCGCTAGGATCGCCACGCTCCCCCCACCCCAGGCCTGGACAGCTCTGCTAAGACCACCTTTGATGCTATCACCGGTAACTACAGCTCTCTCATCCACCAACCTCTGAAAAGAAACCATGTTCACCAACTCTTCCTATCAAGAATTCATTGACCCATAAAGACAACAGAGTTTCCTGCAGAGGATCCAGGCTTCAGTTGTGGTTACCACACAGTTCTGCTGCAAGGAAAATATATAAAAAGTTACCCTGTTCTCTCTCTGTCTCTCTATGTATACTTTCAAAAATTATTTCCTTGATCAAATATTTGGAGGTCATAAAGATAATCAAGGAATATTAGAACTATGGAATAATCCAAGCCAACTCTCATTTAACAGAAGAAACTGAGGCTGTAACAGATCATCATAGATGATATTTGCACAAGATGATACTGCTAACTAATGACATCCAGAATTATGACCTGGGAGTTCTTATTCCCTCAAAGAATTTTTCTACTACCATATTTCTCCCCAACTAGGTAGTAGAAAATTACTTAGCATCATCAAGTAAATAATTTACTTTTTATGTCTTTATCAACTTTAATAGAAATTTTCCAGCATCCCTCATTCTATGAGAGCTAAAATTTTGTTCTTAGTCAATAAAAAGTATGTTAAATAGCCTAAAATATGTACATGAATTTTTCTGACATCAACAAGTGAACTTGTTTAACATCATATATTTAAAAGTTTAAGAAATAAGCAGCAGAGAGGAGGTTTTAAACTGAAGCCTCTTTTTCAAGTTGTTTTGCAAGGCAACATCGTTCTCTATCAGCTGGTGTAATACTGCAAACACACTGGAGAGAACGAAGGTCATGGAAATGAGGTGGAACCAGTTTGACAGAGAATATGTAATCTTGTTTCAACAGATTAACATGAGAAGAAATACATGTTAGCCACTCAGGAAGAGGTCTCTGGAATCTTTGCAATAAGAAAATGCATTTTTTTTTTTTTTTAGCTGATCATGTAAGGGAAAGTGAGTGACTACAGAAATGTGGGTTGCAATCAGAGAAACTTCATCAAAACTGGGAAGACAGGCAGCAAGTTGGCTCACATGTGTCAAGCTATGGGAAAATGTATTTGTACATAATTTCAAATGGTCAAGAGTTCAAATACAAATATGTGGTGCTAGTGAAGCTATAGGATAAGATGGACAGCTGAGGCAAACTTTGTCAAATCCAGGGAGGATTTTTCATTTCCTCCCCTTCCAATTTCTTTAACTTTTTTTTTTTTAGATTTATTTATTTATACATACAAGCTGAGGTACAGGCCAGAGGCGTGGGGCGGCAAGAGGGTTCACCAGAGACAGAGTGGGGAGAACTGGCAGATCGACGGAAACACACTGCTAAGGGGAGCAGCGGGCGAGGCAGGAGAGGTCTGCTGCACCATGTGGGATTCTTCCTGGTTGGGCGTCGAACATGCATCGAGCGCTGCCGACAGCTCCACAGCGCAGAACTCAACTGCTGCGCCACCGGGGAGGCCCTAATTTCTTTAACTTTTTAAAGAACTTTTATTTTTATTTCTTTCATATATTTCCCCCTAACCCAAGTAGGATTTATTATATGTTTGCACACACACACACACACACACACACACACACACACACACGAAATAGTAAAAAAGAGTTAACCGACAGAAAAAAAAATAAGAATGTTCTACATGGCAAGAGCTATTCTGGTGCTTTTTCAAAGTGGCTGTATTATTTGCTACTTTAACCCCTTTTATTAGGACAAACTTTTTGAATAGCCAACTGTGGATACTCAATGTTTCAGATTTATCAGATTAATTCACTCTGATTTCGCAAGGTATGGGAGCTTTACTAAGGATTGAATTCTGTGGTCCTGACAATTTCAGATTCTGTGATATTTATGCCAGGGAATGAAAACAAAAAGTATGTCATTTTAGCCATTGATTTCAATCTTTTCTTTTGCTAGCTTTCAAATAAAACTAGTAAGGCAGTTTTAAAATATGTTATATTTATTCTCAAAACTTGCTCTAAAAAGATTGAAGAATATGTTTTCAGTTGTTTAAAAAAACAAGCAAAAAGAAAGGCTTCACATTAGCACAAAATGAAAATTTGTTGTGAAAATAGACTTTAGAGGAGTATACATCGAAGTCAACAGCTTACTTTTGTGGAAATTGTCACAGACCATGGCATTTTATATCTTATTTAATGATGCCTTTGCAATGCTGAGTGAGAGCATTGGTATTTTCCTGACTCACAAGGACAGGAGCGTGCCGCCTGCTGAATCACCATACTTGCCTGGGTGTTTCAAGACACTAATGGAGGATTAAATTATGGTTGCCATGACAGCAACTAAATGCTGTCATGATAATATCAACAGATGTAGTACAGTCTTCCCTGAAAGTTTTATTTTTTCCCCTTCCAAAATCTTGATAATTTTAATGTTTGAAATTCCTTAATAAGTAGCAAAGTTGACCTAAAGAATTGGAAAAGTCCTTCTATTCCTTTTTTTAAAGATTTATTTATTTATTTATGCATACAAGCTGGGGTGTAGGTCAGAGGTGTGAGGTGCTGAGAGGATTCACCAGAGACAGAGTGGGGAGCAGAACAGGCAGATCAAATGAAATACACTGCTGAGGGGAGCAGCGGGTGAGGCAGGAGAGGTCTGCTGCGCCATGTGGGAATCTCCCTGGCCAGGTATGGAACTCATGCTGCAAGCTCTGGATAGCTTCACAGTGCTGTGTTTAACCCATTGTGCTACCAGGGAGGCCCTCCTTCTATTCTTAACTAGATAGACTTGCAAATCAATACGACTCATCTATTGAAATTTATTTCTTCTAGTGAATGATTGATAGATGATGTTGTTTACTGTGTTTTTAAAAATTTAAACTGAATAATGTCAAAGTAGAAATATAAATGAGAAGTTTTATCAATTTTCTTAAAGTTACAGAAACATATTTGAGAAAACAAGTCTTAATAGCTAAAGCATTAGTTGACATCTTAATGTGCGGCAGTGTTCATGCAAATTATTACATGTAAGAACCTGCTTATGAAGGGCTAGTATTTGAAAGGGGTATGTTCTCTTCCTCTTCTCCTGCGATTCCAAGAATTAGAAGAATGAATGAGATAGAGGACCTTTTAGAGCCTTTATTTTTATTTAAAAAAAAAATCTCACTTTGGAGAGATTTACTATATCATTTAGGAGGATTAGCACGAATCCCTAACTACTGACGAGCATTTAGAGTCATTAAAACGAGTACCATAAAAAGTTCAATGACCTCTTAGATGGCATTTGAAATGCCTTTACTAAATATTTTCAAAACTAGACCTTTAGTACTGGTTACCGCCTTTTATATAGTGTTTTTCTCCTTTCATTTCACTTGCCCTCATGGTGTTGGTTATTGTTTTGCTGAAGTGTTCCTTGGAGTCAGTGACAGAAACCTGTATCAAAGGGCTACTATACAGCTTTCCTCCATTTTTTATAGAGGATTCCTAAGAAATCTCATAAGCCAAAATTGTATAAAGAAGTTTTGAAAATTCTCAGAGTCAAAACAATGTACCAAATCATACCAACTAACATAGAAAACCTAAAATCACACTAACATAGAGTAAAAGTAGTAATGATACCATAAATACATAGCCTGTAGAAAGTAGTTCCCGGAGAAGGAGTTTGGCAGTGCTACTCTTGCAAATGACCACGATTTGTTTATTTTGTTCTTAGTTTGCAGCACATAATTCTCTTAAACTCCCTCCATTTTTTTGAAAATGGCTGCATGTCATCCTTTCTTATGGTTATATAATACTTCATGACGTGTGTATATCACATCTTCTTAATCCAATCATTTATTGTTGTACATTTAGCCTGCTTCCATTTCCTAGCTAATGTAAATAATGCTGCTATGAATGAATATTGTGAAACATACTGCTTTTTTTTGTTAATGTTTTCATATTCTGTGGATATATGCCTGACTGGGTTGTACAGTACTTCCATTTTCAGCTTAAGGTAAATTCAGGTTACTTTCCATATGGTTGTGCTAGTTTACATTCCCAACAAAAGTATAAAAGAGTTGCTTTTTCTCTGCATCCTCTCCAACGCTTGTTGATGGTCTTTTTAATACGTGCCATTCTTATGGGTATGAAATGGTATCTCATTGTAGTTTTAACTTGCAATTCTCTTATTGCAAGTGATAAACATTTTTCCATGTCTTTTGGCCTTCTGGACATACTCTTTGGTAAATTATCTGTTCAGATCTGCTGCCCACTTATTAATTGGATTATTTATTTTTTAACTGTTGAATTGTATGAGGTTTATATGTACCTTAGATTTTAATCCTTTATCATTTATATATTGTATAAACATTTTCTCTCATTCAATATGGTATTAAACTTGAGGTAATCATAACTGTTGGTTTTTTTTTTAAAGATTTATTTTTTTATTTGTACATACAAGTTGGGGTACAGGCCAGAGGCATGGGGCTGTGAGAGGGTTCACCAGAGACAGAGCGGGGAGCAGAACAGGCAGATCAGAAATACACTGCTGAGGGGAGCAGCGGGCAAGGCAGGAGAGGTCTGCCGCACCATGTGGGATTCTCCCCGGCCGGGCGTCGAACTTGTGTCGCTGCTGCCAACAGCTCCACATCGCAGCGCTTAACCGCTGCGCCACCAGGGAGGCCCATAACTGTTGGTTTTTAATTCCCTTGCTGTAGGGGTTGAGTCACTGAAATTATTGCTGATATCATGTAATGTATCATCAATGTTTTCTTCTATGTATTTTATTGTTTATTTTATATCTAAATCTGTAATTCCTTTGTGGTTTATTTCTGTGTATGGGGTCAGCAAGTGATTGAACTTCATTCTTTTATGTGTGACTTTCTAATTTTCCCAGTACCATGTATTAAAGAGACTATCTTTTCCCCATTTTATGGTCATAGCTGTCTTCTTGTAGATTAAGTTCTGGGATGTACATGGATTAATTTCTGGACTTTCCAGTCTGTTCTAGTGATCACATATATATTTTTGTGCTAATACCATATTATTGTTTAATACTGTTGCTTTACAGTAAAGTTTGAAGTCAAGTAAAATGATACCTCCATTTCTCTACTT
The DNA here is from genome assembly GCA_004024925.1 of Scalopus aquaticus. Taxonomy (NCBI): domain Eukaryota; kingdom Metazoa; phylum Chordata; class Mammalia; order Eulipotyphla; family Talpidae; genus Scalopus; species Scalopus aquaticus. The sequence goes on along the minus strand of PVIJ01005980.1, from coordinate 89,192 downwards.
TTTCTCAGGATTACTTTTGCAATTTGAGAATTCTTGTCGTTCCATATAAATATTAGTATTTTTTTCACTTTGAAAAATGTTACTGGCAGTTTGATGGGGATTATGATAAACTTGTGTATCATTTTAGGCAGGATAGTCATTTTGATTACATTGATACTCCCCATCTATGGGCATGGGATATCCTTCCACCTCCTTATGTCACCAAGACCTTTAATATATTGGAGAGTTCCATTGCATGGTCTTTTACCTCCTTTGTTAGGTTGATTCTGAGGTACTTAACTCTTTTTGAAGTAATCATAAATGGAGTTATTTTTAAGTTTTCTTTGCTTCTTGTTCGTTGTGTGTAAAAAGGCTATGGATTTCTGGACATTCATTTTGTAACCTGTCACTTTGTTATATTCATTTATTGTTTCTAAATAACTTTTTAATAGAGTCTAGGATTTTTCTTTATATATCATACAATCAGTCAATAGTGGTAGTTTCAGTTCTTCTTTTCTGACTTGGATTCCTTTTATTTCCTATTTGTCTGATAACCCTGGCCAAAGTCTCTATTACTAAGTTAAACAGAAGTGGTGACAATGGGCATCCTGTCTTACTCCTATAATTTTATTGTTTAAAACAGAACCCAAACCATTAAAACGTGTTCAAGTAAGCCTTTGCAGCAAAAAAGTAATGTCTAAATTTTATATATATTAGATAAGATGTATACTAAGGGCAAACTAGATTTTATACCTGGATCTTAAATTATTACAGTGAATAAGAGATACTGCTTATTCTGAACTTAACTCTGAAATTTTTAAAAAGTTTGAGAAGGTATATACTAGCTTACCTAATATGCCTTTATAAATTAGAGGAAACCTGAATGCTTTAATAAAAGAAATAAAAACAGAAAAAAATTAGACATTTTTACAGGTAAATCGTTCTCATGTTTCCAGTATCAAAAACTTCAAATATGAGCCTCCCTAGTGGTGTAAGGGTTCAGTCAGAGCTATCACCACTATGGCCTGAGTTTGATCGCCAGCCTGGAGGCTAACCTACATATGGCAGCTCAGACCTCTCCTTTCTCGCCCACTGCTCCCCTCAGCAGTGTATTTCAGTAGGTCTGCCTGTTCTGCTGCCCACTCTGCCTCTGGTGAATCCTCTCATATACGCACCGTCCACCCCTGGCCTATACCCCAGTTCTGGCACGCAAAAACAAAAACAAAAAAAATATTTGACTCTAGTGTTAATGAAATTTTTTTTTTAAAAAAGCTCAAATATGAATACAGTGAAAAGTCTTTTCTATGCCTACCATGTACTGATTTCTCATATCTCAACGGTCTTTACCAATAATGCATATACAATCCAGTATATTATTCTGCACCACTTCTTTACTTTTTTCATTCAACAAGAAAAAACTCTGTCTTTTGTTGTTCATAACAGCTACACAGTGTTCAAATGTACAGATATATCATTTAACTAGTATCATGTTGATGGATATATAGACTGTTCCCTGTCATTTGTTGTTCTCAATAATACTATAAGAAATACCTTATCATTTCTCACATGCAGAAGTACATCTGTGTGATAAATCCCGAGAAGTAAAGCTGGAGAGTCTCGGAGTATATATGCATTTGTAATTTTGATACCATCAAACTCCTGTTCCCCCATAGCCTAACCAAAACAGTCATACCAAATATACTTTTATACCTTTTTATCTAGAAATACATAATAAAAAGTGAGTTACCTGTTAAAGAATTAGGAAGAAAGCAGCACAAGTTGATTCATCAATTTACAGAGTTCATTTTCACTCAAAATACATTCAAAAGAAATTTATTATGCATTCACCACATGCCATATGCTTTCAGGTAGGACATCCTTTTCCCCCCAACACTCGGAATATACATACATATATATTAAATAAACTCAAATATCTGCCTTTGTAGAGCGTACATTTAAATTCTACAGTTTTGAACTCTGTTACTTCCTAAGAAATCAGTTAAATGTCAATATCCTGAAAATTATTTGTTGAGATCCTGCGCACAGGCGCCAGACATATGCTACCAGTGTTATTTAAAAACTAACTAGAGGCAATGTTGCATATGATTTCATAGCTTTCCATCAGGTCCTTTTAAAACAACACACTTGGGAGAGAGCTCTTTTTTATCTGATTCCATCTGCTGTTGGTAGTGATCAGCATACTGTGGGCATTGTGGTATCATCTGAGATTAGGTTGTGAAACAGGAAGTGGAGTTACAGGCAGATCAGCAAGTATATGCAAACTGTTTTGTTCTATCTCTTGCTGAAACTAAGAGTGCCCAATTCAAGTCTGGGAGTGGGGAAGATACGGTCATCAGCACATTCCCATCAGGGCAGTTTCCTTTTGGCACTATAACCTTGTATTAGTTCAAGAAAGAGATTGCAAGAGATTCAATGCAAAACAGTTTCAGAATCATACAGCAGCAATACTCTGAACGGTGAACAAGGGCATAGAAAACATTAGAAACGAGGGCAAAAGGAAACACCACGTGTAGCAAGAAAAGGGTGGTAGCAAGTGCAATGATACATTATGGTTTCAGGCTTATTTTAAGTTATCTTTTTTTTAAAAGGAGACTATCTTAAAACTTCAGCTTTCCCTCACTATGGGAAAGGTGGTAATACCTTGCCAATATCCCAGTGAGTTCTTTATAACCTTTAAATAACAATTGGGAGTTGAGTTTGTAATAATGACAATGCTGTTTCTTCAAGTGTGAGTGAAGCACAGAAGTGAGCCAGTTTCAAAGAGTGGCCTCTGAATCACATCTTGGCTTTTTTCATCTTCTAGTGTTATTAACATTCCAACCAGCACCATAATAGGCACACTCAACAGTTGCATACAGAATGGGTGATTTCTGAAGTTCTAACACCAGTTATTTTTCTCAAAGCTTTTATTTTAGAGCTATATAGAAGGACCTTCTGAATTTAGTCAACACCCTCCTTTGATAGATGAGGTCGAGAAGGGTGAAGTGACAATGGCAGAAACTAGGTCTCTTTTCAGATTTTCAGTCCAGCAAAACGCCTGCCATTGGATCACCATGAAAAACGTGTAATGCTTCTGACTCCCGGACTCTGTGCTGACATGCTGTAAACGGCGGCAAACTGGGATGACTTTGGGCAATGACACTGTGGCACACACGGGGCTTGAATACAGCAGGCTCTGCGGGTGCCTGAATGCTGAATGAATTTATGCTGCCTGACCGCGGAGCTGCGGTTCCCGGGTCCCCAGAGACCTCCTCAATCCTGAGTGGACATAGCTTGCTTGTTCATTATTTTGCCCTAGTGGCCCCGGCGAAAGACCCAATAATGCACTCAACATGTCCAGAGTTTCATTTCGTCGCGTGTGGCACTTTTTGAGTCTCCCAGCCGAATTTCCGGCCCAGCGAACGACTGACCTACAGCCAGCAGGGGCTCCCAGCAGGCCAGTGGGCCACGGAAGGGAGCGGGCAGCGCCCACCACCCCGCCGCTGTCTTTCCCTGTATTCTATTCTTGCCATCCTAGTGTTCTGTCCGTTCCGCGTTTGCCCTTCGCAGGTGTTTGCCACCAGCGTGTTCGGGACGTACCCCACTTCATGTTTACAACGTGTTTACGCACACTAGGTCAGCAGCTCCTAAACTAGCCGGGCCCCCCGCCCCTCCCCCTCCCTTCTCCGGGAACCGCGGGAGGCGACTTACTCAGTTCCCTCCGGGGCGGTCACGTGAGCCGCCCGGCCCGCCCCATCAGTCACGTGAGCCTCCCGAGCCGCCCGGCCCGGCCCGACCCGCCCCGCCCCCGCGCCGGCGCGCTCCGACGTGCCCTGGCACTTCACCTCCCTGGGAGACCAGCCTGCGGGGACGGCCGCTGCGGCCGTCGCCGTGTAGCGCCCTTCAGAGTCGCCTCTGCGTCCCGTAGCCACTGTGCTAGTTGGAGAGAGAACTGGTGCCCGCGAGGCCACTGGGCCCTCGGTAAGGTGGCGGGGCGCGGGTTCAGCGGACCGAGGGCAGGCTGTGCACGCACTGCACAAAGGCGCTCTGGGGCCGGGCTTTGCCCGCCGAGGGCGGCGGAGTTTGGGGGAGGCGTGTGTCAGAGGTGCCGAGGTGTGCGGCGAGGTGAGGCCAGGAGCGCTGCCCGAGGGTTCGAGCTTGAAGCGTGGAGGTGGACGCCGGGAGTAAGGGGGTAGTTGCTAGCCCATCGCCGACGTGGGCCGGAGGGTTTAAATGACTCGAAGTCGTGGTTTCTCTGTCCCCCGGGTTTTCTGACTTCCTGTGTGAGGGCTGTGCCCGCCCCGCCCCCAGGAAGGAGGGTGTTGGTGTGTGTGTGTGTGTGTGTGTGTGTGTGTGTGTGTGTGTGTGTGTAAAGCAGGTTGGTGCCTCCCTCCTTCCTTACCTCCTCCTCCCGTGTGCCCCACTCCCCAACTGCTGTAGGGTGTACAGACCTTCGCCCATGCAAGGAGCCCACCTGGGGCCTCCCCTGGAGAACTGTCCAGCTTAAAGTGGGTGCTTCTCTGAGGGCTTAGAGCTGCCTCGCCCCTGAGAATGCAATTTGCTACTTTCTTGCTCTTCTGGGAGGAATTTCCTCAAAGTTCTTAAATTAAAAACCCTCTTTACTAGCATGTGGCCCCCCCCCCCGCCCCCTTCCGTGTCGGGATTGTTGAATGTTTTCTTAGAATGTTTGTCCTTTATATGTTGTATCGTAAATCATTGCAGACCCTCTAAGAAGAAATGGCCACAGGGTCATCAATAGAGAAAAAGGCACGGCCTCCACTTCTAGAGGCATGAGATGTTTTCTTTTTGACTGCAGCAGTAATTTTAAAAAACATTTGTAAAGGCTAAAAAAGCAAAATGTTTAAAGCATAGCTTTGTGAAAGTCCTAATGTAGGTGAAGTGTTTGTTACAGGTGAAGGCTGTTCACACTACACGGTTGGCATGGTTAATTGTGACACATGGAAATAGATTTTACTGACCATTTGTGCACATATTCCAAGGGGAGATAAAGTAGAGGAAGGAGCATTGAATGAGGAATCACTAGAGTTCTGATTTAAGTTCTGTTGTCTACTTCTAAAGGTGAGATCTTGGAAGACTTGAAATGTTAAAATGAAAGGTTGTTAAAAAGTATTTTGCTCTTAGCCACACCTCTTTCATATTTAAAAGTTGGGAAAAGATGGCCTGGAGATGCATTTAGTTGTTCATATCAAGTTTTCCTTACCTGATCTATAGGAGAATGTATTACAAAATGGGTCATCTTGCTGTGTCTTTTCTGCTTTGAATAGACAGTTTGATTGCTTATACCGTTATGTCAGTGTTTTTATCTCTTTAAAAGAAAAAAAAATGCATTGGAAATGATTTTGAAGCCCAGAGCAGTGCAAGCACAGGCTCTGAAGGCTTGACCTGGAGCCATGCAACCTGAAAAGTCAGACAAGCTGGGCACTTTTCTGTGACTCTGTTTACACATGTAGTTCTGCCTGTATAGTGCAATGTTACATTAGTGTGTGTGTGTGTGTGTGTGTGTGTAGGTGTATGCCCCAATACTTGTTGATAGATTTCTGTTTGTACATTATCAGTCATAGTAGTTGGAGAAATTGTTAATTGATTCTTAATGTAATGCCATCTATATAGATTAGTATATAGTTAATATTTTGTTTCTTTAGATTTCTTATAACTTACTGTACCAGGTGTTGTGAATTTTAGTGAACATATGTAAATTATGTAGAAAAACAGCATATTTGTAGTTAATCATTTAGCATTTCTTTATTAAAAGTAAAGTCTGAGTGCTTTTTTTTTAAAGATTTATTTTTATTTATTTATGCATGTAAGAACTGGGGTGTAGGCCAGAGGTTGGAGGGGGGGAGAGTATATGAGAGGATTCACCACAGACAGAGTGGGGAGCAGAACAGGGGTATCTATTGAAATACACTGCTGAGGGGAGCAGCAGATGAGACAGGACAGGTCTGATGCACCACGTGGGTCAGCTCCCTGGCCCAGGATCTAATGCTCATGCCTCAGTGGCTGGCAATAGCTTGAGAGCCCTGAGACTTAACCCTGCACCACTAGGGAGGCCCACTGAGTGCTTTTTTAAAAATAGGTCCATAGAAAGTGGGCCTTAGAAATTTAAGTACTTTATGCAGTTGACCTTTCTGAGAATACGAAGGTAATACAATTTCTAGATTGATGAAAATAAAAGTGAGTTTGGTGATGTGTAAACTTATTAAATGTATTTAATAATTATTCGAGAAAAATTGTTAGGAAAAAGCAGGTTAAAGTGAATCTACCTAAAATGGGCAATTTTGTAATAAATAGTGGAAGAGAAAAGTGAAAGTAAAATTTTTCTTTTATATTTAATGATTTTTTCATAATTGGAAATATGCACTATTTTTTACAGTGAATCAGATGCGAAAAGGTATGATGGTGCCACATAGCCTCCTGTACTTCAAATCATGCTGTTCATATCATCCTCTCTTGAGGAACTCATGGGGTCACTGTCTTTTTAGTTTTTCTTTTCTTTAGTTGTTTTCTGGTCTAATTGTGCCACATTGCCAATTTGGGATGTCTTTGCTGTGGTTCAGCCATTTTCCTGTTACTTTTATTGACTTTAATGACTTAGTAAATATCCTGCAGTTTCAGTTGATTAGCTTCTTATTTGAACTGAACTGCCAAATGCTGACATCTCTAAGCACTCCTCCCTTCTTGATAATCTTTTGTCTTAAATTTTAATGTGTATGGGAATTACCTGAACATCCAACAAGCCTCCAGGTGATACCAGTGCTGCTCCTTTGCCCAGACCGCAGACTGCTGTCCTATACAAATATAATGGCAGTTACATGTAATTTTACAGTTTTCAGTACTCATGATAAAAAAATGAAAAGGAAAAAAACCTCAAGTGAAAGAAGTAACTTGTCATTTTATCATATGATCAATATTAAATTTTTAATGAGGTAGTTTATGTATTTTTTTCCATACGAAGCCTTTATACTATCGCATATCTCCATTTAGATTAGCCATGTTTTAAATGCTGAGTAGCTGTTTTTGGCTAGTGGCTGCTAGGTGGACAGTACAGTTCTGGAGTCTGGAATCGAGACCAGTGCCTTTTTGTAAGTGTATTTTCAGTTAATCACATCAGCAACTTTTGGGAAATTGTTAGAAATATATGTTTTGGGCACCCACCTCACAATTACTCATTAGAATATCTAGAGTTTCAGTAACTTGTGTTTTTAAAGCTGTAGGATATGACAAGAACATGTATGTATATGTGATATTCTGGATGGGATCCCAGAGCAGAAAAAGTTTATTAGGGAAAAACTAAGGAAATCTGAATAAAGTATGAATATTATTATGTATCAGTATTTTTCACTAAGACAAATGTATCATCCTACTGTAAGATGTTAGTACTAGGGGAAACTGAACAAAATATCTGGTAACTTTCTGTGCTATTGCTGCAATAATTCTGTAAATCTATAACTCATCTAAAATAAGTTTTTAAAAAAGATTTATTTATTTATGCATAGAAGAACTGGGGTGTAGGCCAGAGATGTGGATGTGTGTGTGAAAGGATTTACCACAGAGTAGGGAGCAGAACAGGCAGATTACTAAAATGCACTGCTGAGGGGAGCAGCAGATGAGACAGGAGAGGTCTGCTACGCAATGTGGGAATCTCCCTGGCTGGGAATTGAACTCAGGCCATGGCCATGATAGCAGCTGAGACTAAAATAAGTATTTTTAAAGTAACTCAGGTGATTCCATTGTTCACTAAGTTTGAGAAGCAGTGATCTAGATCTTTGGTAAGACCTAAGCTACTGGAGCTTGGGTGGATCATGCAGGATGGAGGCCTAGTACTAAGCCCTGGAGGGTAATAGTATTTTTGCAAGAAGAGCTAAAACAATAGAAAGCACTTACCAGGTGCTAGGCATTATAGCAAGTGCTTTACACATATTTACTCATTTAATTTCCCGTATGTGGTATGTACTGTTAATAAACTCCATTTTACAAATGGAAAAAACTAAGACAGAGATTTACTTGTGTTAGGTCAGATTGCTAGCAAGAGGCAGAGACAGGAACATTTGAGGAGGGACTGATATCTGTTTGACCAGTTTGTAATCATTTTTCTCTTTCACAGTTTTGCTTCTTTGAGTGAGCTATGATTAATTTGGATACTCTCTATCATCACGATTTTTCTGTTTCCATTCTTTCAAGGATGTTTTAAGGTTTGTATTGTTTTCTTTGTTTTACAGATAACCTAAAGTGCTCAGGGTCTGAGAGTTGATAAATGGCAAATCCTAGATTTACATTTCTGTCCTCTGATCCTGTGTCTGTGCTCTTTTCCTTTACCAAAGGAGAATTTAGGATATATTTTGAAGCTACAGTTAGATATTGAAAAGTTAGCTGAAAATTATCGGTATGTTGCAGTGTGTTATTTTAAAATATCTTTTTATGAGGTATATTATACATATTTTAAAATGTACTAACAATAAAAAGAAGTGAATTATAGATACAACAAGATGGATCAATCTTAAAAGCATTATTATAAGTGAAAAGATTAGAAATAAAACTATATTTTGTATGACTTGGGGTATATATTTTTTTAAATCACTACTTTGCTTCCTTTTTAAAAATTGAAACTTTGTTTCCAAGTAAGCAGTGACTAATGTGATGCTACCTATCATGCTTTATAGTTTATTAAGTACTTTCCCACATTTTCCCCATTCTCATATGGATCTTTTGAGGTTTGTGTTGTTTCCAGTTTTACAGATGATGTACCACAATTTTAGTGTTTGCCAGTTGATAGGCTTTTTGTTTTCTCCAATTTCTGGCTATTACAAATTAAAATCGTTATAAATGTACATGCAAGGTCTTTTCATGGACTTTTGTTATCATTTCTTTTGGGTAAATACCAAAAATTGCCAGATTATATTTTAAATGTATGTTTAATTTCACCAGAAACTTCCAGAATGTCTTCCAGAGTGACTGTACCATTTTGTATTCCCACCAGCAATTAATGAGTAGTTCATTTGCTGTATCCTTAATCTATAAAGAGTGTGTGTGTGTGTGTGTGTGTGTGTGTGTGTGTACATTCAGATGGGGGGGTAGTGATATCTGGTGGTTTTAAAATGCAGTATTATGGTTTTGTTTCACAGCTTTATGGAGATATAATTGCTGTGTATAAACTGCACACTTTAAGTGAACAATATGAGTTTTGACATGTATCAAGTTAATGAACATATTTATTGCTCTCTGGCACTCCCAAATTCCTTGAGCTTCTTTGTAAATCATTGTCCTTGTTCTGTGGTAACTGTTAATCTGCTTTGTCACTATGGATTAGTTTGTATTTTCTAGAATTTTATCCAGATGGATTCTTATACTATGTAGTCTTTTTTGTCCAAATTTTTTCACTCAGCAACATTTTTGATATCCAGTTTCCTGCATCAGTAGTTTATTCATTTTTATTGCTGAGTGATATCCCATTGTACAGATATATGACAATTAATCTATTCATTCACCCATTGATGGATATTTGGGTGGTTTCCAATTTGTGGCTCCTGTGAATAAAGTTACTATAATTCATGCACAGGTTTTTGTGTGGACATAGGTTTTCATTTCATTTAGGTAAATATGTAGGAAATAGAATCCCTGGGTCATATGGGAGAAATGTATTTAAGTTTTTAAGAACCTGCCAAACTTTTCCTAAGTGGTTGTACAGCATTTTACATCCATCCCAACAGTGTGTGAGAGTTGTTGTTGGAAGTTTTTAAAATTTAAGTGATTTTAGTAGATGTATTGTGTCATTTCTTTATGGTTTTAATTTGCATTTCACTAATGACTAATGATGTGCATTTTTTTCATGTATTTATTTACCATCTGTAGATCTTTGAATAAGTGTTCCTGTTGCCTATCTTTTTATTGGGTTATCTTATTGACTTTTATAGTTCTTTATATATTCTAGATATAAATTCTTTGTTGGAGATAAGTTTGAGTCTGTTCATGAAGCATATTGATATTTAACTTTTTGTCCCCTTTATAATAGCTTTGGTTTTGATATGAGGATAATGCTGACTTCATAGAATGAGTTAAGATATTTCCCCACTGTTTGAATTTTCTTTAAACGATTTGTGTAGAATTTGTTTTGTTTCTAACATTTTTGGTAAAATTCACTAGTGAAACCATTTGAACCAGATGTTTTCTTGGTGGAATGATTTTAAAAAGATTCAATTTATTTTTCAGACTTTGAATTGTTGAGGTTTACTTGTTTTTCTTAAGCAAAATTTGGTAATATGTCCCTCAGGAAATTTTTCCAGTTTATCTGATTTGTTGATTTTATTGGCATAAAGCTGTTTGTAATAGTATCATTTTTTAAAAAAGATTTTATATTTGCATAGAAGAACTGGGGTGTAGGCAGGATGCGGGCATGAGAGGATTCACCAGAGACAGAATGGGGAGCACTCTGCTACACTGCTAAAGGTATCAGTGGGTGAGACAGGAGAGATCTACTTTGCCACATGGACTGACTCTCTGCCTGGGGATTGAACTCAGGAAGTCTGCATGGGCCTTCATGGTGGTAGCACTGAGCCCCAACCCTTAAGTCACCAGGGAGGCCCTGTGATAGTGTCTTTTTTTTAAAGATTTACTTATTTGTGCATACAAGAACTTATTGATGCATACAAGAACTGTAGGCCTGAGATGTGGGGTGGTGAGAGATTCACCAGAGAAAGAGCTGGGTGCAGAACAGGCAGATTGACTGAAGTACACTGCTGAGGGGAGCAGTGGGCGAGGTGGGAGATGTCTGCTGTGCCATGGGGGAATCTCCTCTGCTGGGGATCGAACTCGTGCTGCATCAGCTGTGGACAGCTTCAGAGACTGAGACTCAACCCGTTGCACCACCAGGGAGGCCCCCTGTAAAATAGTATCTTATTTTCCTTTTGATATCTATGGGATCTGTAGTTATGTCTCATTCCTGACATTAGTAATTTGTGTTTTTTTGTTTTTGTTCCTGATAATTTTGGCTAAAGGGTTGTCATTATTACTACTCTTAATGAGTAACTAGCTTCTGGTATCGATTTCCTCTGTCATTTTTCTGTTTTTTATTGATTTCTGCTCTGATCTTTATCATGTTCTTTTTTTCTACTTTGGGCTTAATTTGCTCCTCTTTACCTAGTTTGTTAGAGTGCAATTTTGCATCATTGATTTGAGACCTTTTTTCCTTTCTAAGATGGGCATTCAGTGCGACTGTTACAGGCCATTGCCTAAAAGAGGGAGTCCTTTGTTCTCTTAGGAAAATTTTCATTAGACAGCTTTAGGTGTAATTGAATTAGGCAAGGCTTTACTAGAGACTCATATATGATGACCCAGTGCCAGAAAGGAGAAATTAGTTTGGTTCCTCAAAGGGAGTGAGGGAGAGATATTTAAAGTAAGTCCATGAAGCAGAGTAGGAGAGCAGCATTGTAGCTTGCTCTGTGTGGGGCTGTGCCCAAACATGGGCAGATGAGTTATGTTCCAAATATGCATGCAGGCTCTCAGCCTTCTTTCTCCAGAAAGTTGTGAGATAATCATTAGTCAGAATCAAGTGCTTTTTTCCTATCATGGCACCTCATGGCCACTGTGGTGGGTCAGATTATTTGGTCAGGACTCGCCAGTCCATGATTTAGTCCACCTGTTCAAACAGGATTTGGGGAAACTCATTCTTACCAGCTCCCATTTCTTTTTCCTAGACTGTTTGACTACATTTCCTCTAAGCATTACTTAGAGGAAATCTTGCAAATTTCGCAAAATTTTGCAAATTTTGGCATGTCTTGTCTTCACTTTCATTCAGCTCAGCTTTCTCATTGGATTTCTTGTTTGACCTGTGAGATATGTGGAAGTATATTGTTTAGATTTAAATAACAAACGTGGCGGTCTTAAGATATCTTCTTATTCATTTAAAATTTAATTGTCAGAAAACATAATTTGTCTGATTTTAGCCCTTTTAAGTGTATTGAGATTTGATTCATGACCTAGTATATAGCCCACAGAAAATATGTTTATAATAAACTACTGAACTTGCTGTACCACTTAGCATTCCCAGTACACCATATGAGTGTTTCAATTGTTGGTATCTTGGTCAGCACTTTTAATTGTTTTTGTCTTAAAAAAATAACTTTATTGTATTTGGTGTGTAGTAATATCTTATTTTGGTTTTAATTTATATTCTTGGAATATTAATTTTTTAAAAAAGATTCATTTTTATTTATGCATATAATAATGGGGGGGTGCAGGCCAGAGGTGCAGGGAGTGAGAGGATTCACCAGAGACAGAATAGGGAGCAAAACAGGCAGATCCATTGAAATACACTGCTGAGGAGATCAGCTGGCGAGACAGGAGAGGTCTGTTGTGCCATGTGGGTTAGCTCCTTGGCCAAGTATTGAACTCATTCTGCAGTGGCTGGTGATAGCTTGATAGTGCTGAGACTTAATCCCTTGTGCCACCAGGGAGGTCGTGGGATATTACTGTTTTGTGAAATAATTTAAATTTAGATCAAAATGAAGAATCATGGCGTGCTTTCTTTTTTTTCCAGTAGGGGACCCAAAGTTCTGAGGGTTTGGTTAGATTAGTAAGTAGTTCATTTATTTGTGTTCTACTTAAGTACAACTTCTCAGTTTTTTAAAAAAATTTGACTGTTTACTTGCCTTTTATTAATTTGAAAGAGGATCTATCAATGTGATGTAAGGATTTTAGTGACTTACGGTTTTTCGGTAGAGAGGTATAAGTTAAAGTGTATTTTCTAATGACTCCTTATTGTGGTAATAAATACAATATAACATTTTATTTATGGACCACATTTTGGCTAGCTGTTTATCCATCTATACACATTTGGTTTGCTTTCACCTTTTGATTATTGTGAATAATGCTAGATGAGCATGGGAAACCTGTATCTATTTGAGTCCATGCTTTCAATTTTTTTGACTATATATCCAGAAGTAGAATTGCTGGATCTTATGGTAATTTTATTTTTAATATTTTGAAAAACCACCACACTATTTTCCCCAGTGGCTTCAGCATTTTATTTTCCTACCAGCAGTTAACAAGAATTCCAGTTTCTCCACATCATCACCAGCACTTGTTATTTCTGGGACATTGTTGTTGGTTGTTTACAATAGCCATACGAATGAGTGTGAAGTTGTATCTCATTGTGGTTTTGATTTACATTTCCCAAATAGTTAGCAATGTTGAACATCTTTTAAACACATGTGCTTATTAGCCATTTGTATATCTTTGGAAAAATGTCCAGTAAAGTCTAATGTCTACAATGACTTTTTTCTTATCACAATGACAACTTGAAGTCGGCTGGTATAATTTAAGCATTATAAAGAGTTTTCTTTTTAAAAGTAATTTACTAGTATCTGACTAGAACTTTGAAATGATGAGACCTTCATAATAGCTACACTTGTAGCACTTGTAGATATATTTGCCCATGGTTTGTGGTTTATATCTTCTTTTAAGGCATGGAATTTGGTAAATATTTGAAAGTGATTGATTTAAGTGATTTCAAAGATTAAGAGGTTAATATGTATGGTTTTGGAGGAATATCTGAATGAGTTGAGGGTGCGGGATGGTGGTTTAAAGCCAGGGTAGCTGATACAGTTATAAAGTGAATGACGTTTTTCTTCTAAAGTACATTATTAGAAGATTACAAGTCCTATTAAACTTGTAAAGACCAAGGTGTATGATCTTCTTACTAGTGCATAACAACTTGTACATGGGCTAAGACCACAGGCATGGGTGCATTCCCAAGGAAAATCAAGGCATTGTTACTATAAGTGATCAGATAGGGTGCCACAGAGGAAAGATCAAAATCATATGCACTGTAGGGCCTTCCTGGTGGCTCAAAGGGTTAAGTCTCAGCACTACCAAGCTTTCACCAGCCACTGCAGCACCAGTTTGATCCCCTGCCTGGGAGCTAACCCTGCCAGGGAGCTAACACACATAGTGCAGCAGACCTCTCTTGTCTCATCTGCTGCTCCCCTCAGCAGTGTAATTCAGTCAGTCTGCCTGTTCTGCTACCCACTGTGTCTCTGGTGAATTCTGCGCCCCCCCCAGCTCTTGTATGCATAAATAAATAAATCTTAAAAAAATCATATGCGCTGTAAAAAGTGTTATTACCTGTTTTTATTTTAAATGATTACAGGGTTCTTATTAAGAAATTAAATTATGGGATTTAGGTGTTAAGAGTACAGAAGAGGCATAGAATCTCTTGATTGGTGTACATTTAGAAGATAGTAAAGAGAAAGCTGAAAAATGTGGAAGCAGAACAGTCATCATAGGGTGACTTTAAAGGTTAACATGGAGATATCAATATAGGTGGCTTTTAGTTTAAGTACAGTCTGGGGGAAAAGGAAGTTATCCTATTGACTCAAGAAAAAATTCTTTTATCTACTTAGACTTTTTATTAATTACCATTTTTTTTTTAACCTTAGAGGTTATCTTCTTCTGGTACCTACATTATTGCATTAAAACTCCTAGTGCGTGCAAATGGACCTGAAGGAATTAAATCCATTTCAATTTTTAGTGTTTTTTGTTCTGAAAGGACTTGATCACGGTTGTTGACTGAATTTGAGACTTTTTTTTTAAATACAGTAGGCTTCTCACTTTCTGCTGCTATACATCAGCTGGGACAGTAGTACATGTCCATATATAAATGATCATTTTAGAATGAACCAGTGAAAATGGATAGCCCTAGTAGTTTTTAAATAATTAAAACATTATTTAAATTATTTTTTAAAATTTTTGTGTTGAAGAACTGGGATGTAGGGCAGAGGTACAGGGGTGAGGGGATGGGGGTGTTTGAGAGGATTCACCAGAGGCAGAGTAGGGAGGAGAGAGTCACTATGGCACTATAAGATGCCCTTGGTTTATTTTGTTTATTTCCTAGAATCAGCCATTTCTTTTTTTTTTTTTAAGATTTATTTATTTATACATACAAGCTGAGGTACAGACCAGAGGTGTGGGGCGGCGAGAGGGTTCACCAGAGACAGAGCGGGGAGCAGAACAGGCAGATCAGAAATACACTGCTGAGGGGAGCAGTGGGCGAGGCAGGAGAGATCTGCCACACCATGTGGGATTCTCCCCAGCGGGTGTCGAACTCGCATCGCTGCTGCTGCTGCTGACAGCTCCACAGCGCAGCGCTCAAACGCTGCGCCACCAGGGAGGCCCCAGAATCAGCCATTTCTTGAAAGAGCCTTACTTCTTTTTGGAGGATGGGTTAGACAGCAAATCTGGGTGCTTGGGTGCTTGTTGCTCTAGGGTGTTTTTACTGACAGTGAGTAAATTGTGTGTGTGTGTACATATGTACATTGACTTATCTCTAATCTTTATGTAATCAGCTGTGTCTGAGGTAAGATAAAAATTAGTTCATATTGATGTCTTCAAGTCTAATTTATTAGCACATGGGCCATTGTAGCCTTCACTCTTTGCGTATGTATATAAATCCCCACTCCAACATTGAGAAACTGGGCTGCCACCATTCACATTCCCATTTACTTATTCAATTCCAGTATACATGTATAGGAGTATTACAATTTTTAAGTTGTTACCTCCGCTGAAAACTTTTGTGTACTAGAACATAGTATATATGTACAGTTTCATTATCTATATTCTTAGAGATCACACTTATTTCCAAAATAAGGTAGGCAGCATCTTCCCAGTACCTCCATTCAGTGAGGTTGTTCATGGATTTGTGCTTTCTATCCCAGAATTTCCTTAAATGATTTTTTAAAATTTGCATTCACTAGTTTATGTTCTGTATTGTAAAGATTAATGGATTTTGATAAGTGCATAATGTCTTATATTCACCATTACAGTATCATACAAAAACATATTACTGATCTAAAAGAATACCTGTGCTTCACCTATAAAACTCTCTCTCCTCTCCTTCCATCCTTGGCAATTACTATGATATAGTTTTGACTTTTCCAGAATGTCATGTCATTGAAGTTGTTCACTGTTTGACATTTTTCAGACTACTTCACTTAGCAAAATATATCTAAGATTTGTTTGTGTCTTCATAGCCTGATACTGCTTTTTTAAAATCACTCAATAGTGCATTATATGGAAGTGTCACAGTATATCCTTTCTCCTATTGAAAAGTATTTTGGTTGCTTCTTGATTTTTGGCAGTTATAAATGAAGCTGCTATAAATGTTTGCATGCAGAACTTCTTGTAGACATACATTTTGAACTAATTTGGGTGAATACCTAGAGTGTGATTACTAGATTGTAGGTAAGACCACATTAAGTTTTGTAAGAAACTGCTAAACTATCTTCCAGAATAGTTTATAGGATTTTAGATTTGTATCAGTAATGAATGAGAGTTCTTCTTGCTCTCAATCCTCAGTAATGTTTGGTGTTGTCATTTTTCTTTGATTTCATCCATTTTAATGGGTGTGCAGTGGTATTAAAACCACATGACTGAAGGATACTCAGGGAACCCAAACTTTAGGGTGCACATTCTAAAAGGGTTTTTACATCCGCATGCACAAAAACAAAGAAAGCAGACTCTCAGTGTGAAAGATCTTTAAATGGTTTGCAGAGAGCGTGTGTGAGAAAGAAGAAAGGATTTCAAATGGAAGATTTCCAATCAAACTCTGAAAATTACTTGCCCCATTGTGAGACAATCCCAGCCCAGGCTCAGACCAAAGTGGGGTGCCTGAGGCCCAAAAACTTGCCTCAAGTCTAAGGCATCTTCTGGCAGGGAACCCCAAGAAATGGGTTGGGTAGAACCCAGAGAGCTGGAACAGAGAGATCTGAAATTCAAAATGTACCTTATAATTTCCACCATAAGGTTAAGGTAACAGCTGCCTTGTCACTAAAAAGGACGAGGAGCAGGCTCCCCACTTGTCTCTCACCCACATTTCTTTTCCAAGCGTATGTTCCACATTTCTCTTCTCCATGTGTCTCTCCCTTATTCCGTCATTCTTCTCAATTTATTTGTCCACCTGGCTCCTTCCCAGCTGCCCTCATTCATTATGGCATACTGGAAATTGTAGTCCAAGGTACCTGCATGTAAGTAGGGGCAGGGGAAATGGCCCCTATTCATTGCATTGTGATACTCCTCCCTGTTTCAATTTGCAGTTCCCTAATATCTTGATATTGAGCACGTTTTTATATGCTTATTTGCCATCTGTACATTTTCTTTTATGTTGTGTCTTCAAATCCTCTTGCCATTTAGAAAGTTTGGTTCTTTTTGTTGAGTTTTAAGAGTTCTTTATGTACTTTGGATACAAGTTCTTAATCAGGTATGTGTTTTGCAAATAATTTCTTCTTCTCTGTGGTTTGTGTTTTCATTCTCTTCTATTCTCCTACTCTCTATTTTCATTCTCTTAATAGTGGTGTCTTTCACAGAGAAGAAATTTTTAATTTTAGTAGAATCCTATTTAATTTTTTTTTCATTTTGGGGTGTATCTAAAAAACTCATTGTTATCTCTAGGGTCATTTTTCTTTTTAAATTGGAATATTTTCACCATTGTAATAATACAAGAAAATGTCATTAACTTCACTCCATTTCAAGACTTCATGGTAGAAATCTTTCTAAAATACCCTAGGCAAATGTCATTTTTATTAAAGTAAGCTTGCTTCCCCAAATACATCTTTTGTTGTTTCCTCATTTTTGTTTCACATTTAAATTTTGGTTTTGAATTTCCTCTACTAATTTACACTTGACTGTGTTCTCAGTGCTTTCCAGTTACCCGATTATTTTCTGTATCCTACATGCTATTTATTTTTTTGATACCCCTTTATGGCTAGAATAGTTTATAATGTTAATCACTCAATTTTCCTTCTATACTTTTTCTTATATGTCTTTTTATTCTTAGAAAACAAGATCATATAATTAGGAATAAAACTTTAAATGTCTTATAGTAGTTTATGATTTCTTAACAAGGGTAAGAGTTACAAAATTATTTGGGGAAATAATTTCTTATGCTGGAATCGTTCCTTTTCATTGTGCTAATTGTTAATTTTAAATAAGTACTTTTAAAATTACTTGGAAGACTTCATGTCTAGAATCAGTGCTTAAATTATGATATTTATAAGTTGTTTAACATACGTTTGAGGCTATATTAACATTGTTCCTGCTATTATTGCTAAATATATTGTACACATATGTATTGAACTTAAGTAGTAAGTTCATTAATTATAATACACTTACTTTAGTTCTCAAGATTTTGTTTACTTATTTACTTTTTTAGATAGCCCTATAAGGGCATCATGCTGAGAGATGTAGTTGATTAAAACAGCTGTCCTGGGGGAGGAAGATAACATTTGCTGAGCTGTGTGATTTGTGGTAGTGAAGAAAAATTGGCAAATAGAAAGAAAGGAGGAGCCTATTAGATTTTAAAATACCGTAATAGAAATTTCTGAATCTGAAATGAAATAAGTAAGAAAAGAGAAGTAAAAGATGTAAGTTGTTGATGTGTTTGTGTGTTTTTATTATGTCTGTTCTTGTTGAACATGAGGAAGAAGACTGGCACGAGGCATGAAAAACTTCTCTGGGTATTTTTGAAACTGCAGAGAGCAGAAGTAGTTGGTACTTAGCTGTGACTATGCAAAACTTTATGTATACTAGTGATTGGAGTACTGATAGCTGTACAGTGAATGACAGAAGTGTGGTGCTGAATATAGAAAATATTTCAGTTAGAGGAGTGTGTGCTCCAAACAAGTGAAAATTAAAACTATGTATCTGTTTTAATACAGTTTGTGGTTTAAAGTAAAAATAGACAGCATGAAGTATTCACGCATTTGCAGATATTTTTCACTTAGCTTTAAGTTTTTAGAGCTACCCCATAACTATTTGAATGTTCTTTGAGCCCATAGTTTGAAATAAGGCTTTTCTTTTTCATTTTAACTTTCCTAGACCTTGGATTATAACCCATAATTCCTGCTACCTATCTTTCTAGGAATTTGTACTTTTAATAGTATCTTAGGGGCTTCCCAGGTTCATTCTCCACCTCCACCCACCCCGTATTAATTAGAAATTTATCTCAGCTACTGTTCTCTTTGCATTGTACCCACTCTTGCTCATGTCACCTGAAAACTATATAAATGTTTGGCACCTAACTTGTCCAGAAAGAGGTGGATCTTCCTCGTCTGACCAGTTCTCATTGCCTTTAACTAAAACTTTAGCTTGGATGTCTCATGTTGAACATAGTGAAACTGATTTCTTTATCTTTCTCTCTAGCTCCTCCTTCATATTTATCTTTGTAGTCACTGGGGAGTGTCATCATAAAGTCTGGAAGTGAGCGACTTAACGTGGACTGGCCTTTAACCTATTGTTCCTCCCCACCCCTCAGTCCCTCTCCTAGTGACATGAAATCATATAGTTTACTTGTTCGTATAGTTATTGTTCGTACTATTCTCCATTCCTATACATAAATGTCTGACCTATTATAATCTACATGTTTCCTTACTTGTTCCTTATCTTCAGAGATGTTTCTTAGGGCTATTTTGTTACTTCCTGGCAAGAAAAAAAAATTCACCTGAGGATAGATAAGTATTTCACTATAGAATTTTTAAAAGTTATAGCAAATAACTTTTATGTAGGTAAAATGATTAAAGCACAATGACTAAAGTCTTGGTGATGCATGAATGTAAAAGGTGGTTTCTTGGGAGGGTAGAATTTCTTTTTACTATGAAGGGAAAGATCTTGAAGATTTGGCAGGACTGGGGTAGGGCAAAGATAAGATAGGAAGTAGATTTTGCATATGATAAGTTTGAGGTATCTATTAGAACACCTAGGGATTTGGCTTATTTGTGTCAAAGTCTTTTTTAATCTAGAAGAATCTCCTTCCTGCTTTGATTTGTCATGAAAATTTTTTTAATAGTTCAAGTCTGTTATCTAATAGAATGCCTCATATTCTGAATTTGTTTCCTAATAATTAGCTTAATCATAAATATATTCATAAAAGAATACAGCATAGGTGAAATTGTGTACATCTTACTGCATCACATTAGAGGTATGTATCATCAGGGTGTCCCATTATTGGTGATTAAGTTTATTGACTGTCAGATCTCTCCATTGTAAAGGTGTATTTTCCTGTTTATTATTGGTAATATGTTAGGACTCCCAACAACTTTTAACACTGGTTTTCACTGTCTTCACCCTCTTAGCACCATAAATTTGAAAAAGTCTTATCATTTTAGCAATTTTACAGAAGTTGTTTCTCACATTATTAGACATTTAAAAAAATAAAAAATAAAGGGCAGAAGTGAAGGTGGAAACTGTGGAAGTGAAATAGAGAGGATAGTTTTAGAACATACCTTGTGTTTGTACATGTTTGGAGGGTAGTGCTGAATGTAATTGTGAGAAATAAAATTATACTGTGTTCCTTATATAGGTATTATAACAAGTTTTACTTTTAAAACTGAGCAGTATTGTATTCTTAGCCTCTTTTAAGCAATACTAGTTAAATTTAATGTACTTTTTTTTTTATAGGTTTAAGTGTAATACTGGATATACATATTTCCTTCTAAGGTAAGATTTTTATTTTTCTTGAAACATATTACTATATTAAATTTATTATTCAAGTAATTTATCTAGAAAGTAAATTCTGGTTAATGAAGTTTTGTTGCTTATTTATCATCTGGGTTTATTAAAGACTTTTTAAATATACAGAGAAGAATCTAATGCTCGGGGGATTGATTGTTACTACAGCTCTAGGGTAGAGTAATTTTATGCCCAGTATTTGGGTGCTGAGGAAAACTGACACGTTGTCATGGGAACTTGGGTAAACATTTTTAGTATATCTCAATATGTTGAATTGCTTAGTTTGCCTTCAAATCAGATCCTTGAGCTCAGTGTTATGACTTAGGGCTTAACACTTAAGGCTGTTCTAACAGTGCCACAAACTAAGTGACTTACAGAATTGATTACATATGCAAATACTGTTTCCAAATTAGGTCACATTTACAGGTCCTGGGGTTAGGACTTAAACACACTTTTTCAGAGAATACAGTTCATCCCCCAGTAATCACTTAAGTACATAAGTTGTAGCAGTATTCAGATGTTGGGATTATTTTGAGGCTTGAATGCTATTTTCTATGAGGTACTAAAGCTAAACTTGTACAACCTGTATGCATTTAAGAGCTCATTGACACCCTTGAGTATTTTAAAGAATTATCAAAAATTATTGGAATTCAGGGTCATTGAAATTCAGAGGTCATTGAAATTCATAAGGGATACAGTGAGCCTAGCTGAATGCCTGGACCTTGGTAAGTGGCTACTACATATAGGTTATTATTGGTGAACTTTTCTAAGAAAGTGAAAGAAGCTCGAGATAGTCATGAAAAAAAGCAAAGTTCATATAGCCTCTTATTTTTGATAGTATTGTGTCTGTTGCAGTTCTAGTCATTGGTTTTGTTTTCATCATAAATGACTGAAAATGTGTAGATTATAGTTAAAATGAGAGTGCTTTTAATGTAGCACAATCTGTATGATATTAGATACATGTTTACATTCTGGGGTTTGAGATTTTGAATGACTCGTATTAAACGTGCTTGTGAGGAAATACTAAAAATCCAGACTATGTTCACTTTTTTTTTATTCTTTTCCTCCATTTAAATAAAAATAGCTATATCAATCCAATAAGCCATAATGTGGCATACGATCCTTTTTGAGAGGTGAATGTTATTAAATAAAAATGGCTGACAGAAGCGGGAAGATTCTTCCAGGACAAGTGTATATTGAAGTGGAATATGATTATGAATATGAAGCAAAAGACAGAAAAATTGTGATAAAACAAGGGGAACGATACATCTTGGTGAAAAAGACCAATGATGACTGGTGGCAAGTCAAACCAGATGAAAATTCCAAAGCGTTTTATGTGCCAGCGCAGTATGTTAAGGAGGTCACCCGCAAAGCTCTAATGCCGCCTGTTAAGCAGGCATTTGGACTGTCAAATAATTCTATGAAAATGATGCAGAGTCTCCATCTTCAGAGATCAACAGAAAATGTGAACAAATTGCCTGAGCTTTCAAGTTTTGGAAAGTCATCGTCATCTGTTCAAGGAACAGGTCTTATTCGTGATGCCAATCAGAATTTTGGACCCAATTATATTCCAAGTCAGACTGTCAACCTGAGCCTGGACCTGACCCATAATAATGGAAAGTTTAATAGTGATTCACATTCACCTAAAGTTTCAAGCCAGAATAGGACACGCTTATTTGGCCACTTTCCTGGTCCTGAGTTCTTAGACATAGAGAAAACTAGCTTCTCCCAGGAACTATCTTGTGATTCAGCAGGAGAAAGCTCAGAAAGAATACACCAGGATTCGGAATCTGGAGATGAACTTAGCAGCAGCTCCACTGAACAGATAAGGGTAAGATAAAAAAAATGGAATGATGAAACACTTGTACCACCTTAGTAAAAATTTTAATTAAAGTCTTTATAAAAGTTAAGAATTTGTTTTCAGAATACATGGTTTCTATTCTGATTTAAAGAGATGGAGACTATTGCTTGTGTTCATAAAGGTTCACATTATGGTTTCCAAAATTCTCTTGTACCAATTTTAGGACTAGACCAACTTTTAAGTGTGGAACAGTTTTTCCCCCCCCTCTGTTGATTATGCATAAGGTAGAAAGGATTTACTTAATTTACTCAGTGGTAATTTTTTCTTTTTTACTGAGTTTGTTTTTATCTGTACTTATGTTGACATATCTTCAGCTTATAATAGAGATGTGAGGAAAGATATCATTGGAATTTTAACTGCTAACTATTCTTTGAAGCTTGTTTATTAACCTCGAATATTAAAAATAATGTATACATATATATGTATATGTATATCTAGCATGCAAAAACTTTTGCCTCCTTTCATGCAGTTTTGTGTCTATACTGCTTTAGTGTCCATACTTGCTTGCATTGCCTGTTAGCTTGGAAAAAATTTAATATGTCAAAAAAAATTTAATGAGTCACTGGTTTGATTTCTTTTTTTCATTACCTAACTTTATTGAGATTAATTTTTCACATTTTCTGAGTAAAGTGATTTTAAAAGTACATGTGTGAAACTGAAACTTGAAATTTAGAAAAGTCTAATTTTGAATGGATAGATAGAATTTTTTTTTAATAAAGTTCTGTTCTAAGATTTATTCATCAAGTTAAGTCAGTGAGTAATTGTGAGGCTGCTCTTAGGTGTGCTCTCATTGATAGAAATAGTATATTATTTCTGTAGGTTGTTATATTTTTTGCGATGTTTTGAATCAAAATAGGAAAAGGACTGTTCTCTAGAAAAACTTCCGTTATTTGAGATCAAGACATACATGAAGTAGTACTATCAGTTTATTTTTTTGTACTTCAGCACACTTTTTTTTCCCCAATGTGTTTATGTGATACTTTGATATAGAATATATATAGAAAGGGAGAGAGAGAGAGAATTTTTCTTGCAATTTAAAAAAAATTATTTATTTTTGCCTAGAAGAACTTGGGTGTAGGCCAGTGGTGGGAGGAGTTAGAGGATTCACCAGAGACAGAGTGGGGAACAGAATAGGCAGATCTGAAATACACTGCTAAGGGGAGCAGTGGGCGAGACAGGAGAAGTCTGCTTTGTGCGCTATATGGGGGTTAGCTCCCTGGCTGGCATCAAACTCAGGCCTTTTGGTGATAGCCCTGAGATTTAACCCATAGGCCACCAGGGAGGCCCTTGGAATTTTTCTGTATGTCATTTTTTTTAAGGATTTATTTATTTATGCATACAAGAGCTGGGGTGCAGGCTGGAGGTATGGGGGATGAGAGGATTCACTAGAGACAGAGTGGGAAGCAGAACAGGCAGATTGACTGAAATACACTGCTGAGGGGAGCAGCGGACGAAGTAGGAAGGATCTGTTGTGCAATGTGGGAATCTCCCTGGCCGGGGATCGAACTCATGCTGCAATGGCTGCGGATAGCTTTGTAGGCTGAGACTTAACCCCTTGCGCCACTAGGGAGGCCCCAGTATGTGATTCTTTATTGAACTGTTGGGACTTTGGAAATACACATGTTTTCTTACATCCATCTATCACCATAACTGGTAGATTTCACAGTTCAAATTACATTTTGTGTTTAGGTACACTAGCAGTCCTGTGTTCTCTTCATTATGGTCATCTTAAATTCATTGCAATGGAGGGTCATGGCTTGTTATCTCTCCTGGCTCCTTAACACTGGAAATTCTTTCAAGTTTCTCTAGCCAGTCCTCTTCCTAACTTCTCATGGAAACTGTTTCAGACCGTTCCCGTTTTCTTCAGTTCTCTAATTCATTTGCTTTTCCTTAGCTCTTTTATCAGTTAACCTTTTTTTTTTTTTTTAAAGATTTATTTATTTATACATACAAGCTGGGGTACAGGCCAGAGGCATGGGGCGGCGAGAGGGTTTCCCAGAGACAGAGTGGGGAGCAGAACAGGCAGATCAGAAATACACTGCTGAGGGGAGCAGCGGGCGAGGCAGGAGAGGTCTACTGCACCATATGGGATTCTCCCCAGCCGGGCATCGAACTCGCATCGCGAGCTGTCGACAGCTCCACAGCGCAGCTCAACCGCTGCGCCACCAGGGAGGCCCTTTTATCAGTTAACCTTGACTTCTGCTTCACAGCAAAAATAAAAATCGTGAACGGAAACTACTTCAACATTGGGGAGTTGTATTGTAGTTAAAAGTGTTGACTTTAGATTTGAATGTAGTTCCCCATCACCAACTGTGTGATAGTTGGGGCAAATTACTGAATCTTTGTGTATCTCAGTTTCTTCATCTTAAAAGGGGATCTCAGTTTTTGAGGATTAAGTGGATTACTATGTGTAATATGCTTACCAAACTTAGTGGTTTAAAACAGTAAACCTTTGGGCCTTCCTGATGATGCAGGGGTTAAAGTTTCAGTGCTGTCAAGTTTTTGCCAGCTGCTTCAGCATGACTTTGATCCCCAGCCAAGGAGCTAACTCACGTGGTGCAGCAGACCTGTTTTGTCTCACCCACTGCTCCCCTTAGCAGTGTATCTTAGTCAGTCTGCCTGTTCTGCTCCCTACTCTGTTTCTGGTGAATCCTCTCACCACCCTGCCACCACCCCCTTGCCCTTCTGGACTACACCCAGTTCTTGTATATATAACTAAAAATAAATCCTTTTTTTTTTTTTTTTAAAGTAAACCTTTATTACCTCACAGTTTGTTCGAGTCATTAACTCAGAAGTAGCTTATTATAAAGTTGGATGGTTCTAAAGGATTAAGGTCGCTCATGAGATGGCAGTCTTAAGAAAGATTTGACTGGGCTGAAGCAGCTCCTTCTAAGATGCCTCATTTACTTTGTGCTAGCTGGATTGCTTCACTGCTGCTTGAACATTATGACTTTCCCCCAGAAGGGATAATCCAGGAGAGAACAAGGTTGAAGCTGCATTGTTTTCTATATCTGAGTCTTGGAAGTCACACATTGTTATATTCAGTCAGTTATATAATTCAGCCCTATTCTCTGTGGAGGAGACAAACCAGGGGTGTGACTATGAGGATATGAAGCTCATTGGGAGCCATGTTAGGTGCTGGATGTCACAGAACTTTTACTTATTTGTATACCTCTGTAACCAACCTTGTGCCCATTCCCAGTCGATATCTACATCCCCAATGTCTCTGCTAGGGGTTTTCATTTTTCTGAGTTACATTACCATTGATTAGTGTTCTTTAATTACATTTTTCATTTTGAGAAGATTATGGATTCATAAGTAGTTATAAGAAATAATATCTCCAGTAGTAACAACTTAAAACACTATACTGTATCACATTAGGATATTGATGTTGGTACAGATAAGATATTGAACATTTCCATCACCACAGGGATCCCATATGTTGCCCTTTTTTTTTTTTTTTTTTTTTTTGTTTTTATGTTGCTCTTTTGTAACCACAGCCACTTCCATTTCACCCTTCTCCCTCCTTAACCCTTGGCTTCAATAATATGGTCTCCATTTCTATAATTATGTGATTTTAAGAATGTTAAATATTAAATAACTGGAACCACATGCTATATAACCTTTTGGGATTGACCTTTTCATTCAGCATAATTATCAGGATTTTGATCCAGATTGTGTGTGTTAGTGTTTACTTTTTTGTTGTTGACTGGTATTTTGTGGTATGGTGTACCATAGTTTATTTTTCCAGTCACAAGTGAAGATTATCTGAGATTCCATTTTTTGGCTGTTGCAAACACTTCCCTCCCTCCTCCTTCCTGCCCCCCCCCATATGTGTATGTATAAACACATAGAAATATTTCTACACCAGTTTTTTTTTTGTTTGTTTGTTTGTTTTTGTGATCATAGCTCTTTATATGTTTGGCATAAATACCCTGGAGTTTACAGCAGGTCCTGGAAAATACTTTGTTCCAACACCCTTTCATTATAATGTTGGTGAGAAGAAAGCTATCCATACTGATGTTGAACATTGGTTAAGGACCAGGGTTCATGATAGGTTTTTTTTGCTTAAAGTCACAGTTTCTAAGAAATATCAACATTAAGTGAGGACATACTATAGCTTATAACATGATTGTTGCCTCTTTAATTTTTTTAAGAAACTGCCAAACTATTTTTCTTTTTTTTTTTTTTTAAGATTTTTTATTTATACATACAAGTTGGGGTACAGGCCAGAGGCGTGGGGCGGCGAGAGGGTTCACCAGAGACAGAGCAGGGAGCAGAACAGGCAGATCAGAAATACACTGCTGAGGGGAGCAGCGGGCGAGGCAGATGAGGTCTGCCGCGCCATGTGGGATTCTCCCGGGCCGGGTGTCGAACTCGCGTCGCCGCTGCCAACAACTCCACAGCACAGCGCTTAACCGCTGCGCCACCGGGGAGGCCCCCGCAAACTATTTTTCAATGGTTGTACTATTATTCATTCCTACCAGCAGTGTATGTGATCCATTTTGTCAGCATGCTTAACACTTCGTGTCACTATTTTTTTATCTTAGCCACCAATAAGTTCGTAATGCTATTTTGTGATTTTTAATTTGCATTTTCTTAATGGCTAAAGTTGTTGAATTATCTTTTTTTTAAAATATTTATTTATTTATGCATACAAGCTGGGGTACAGGCCAGAGGTGTGGGGCAGTGAGAGGGTTTACCAGAGACAGAGTGGGGAGCAGAACAGGCAGATCGACAGAAATATACTGCTGAGGGGAGCAGCGGGCAAGGCAGGAGAGGTCTGCCATGCCATGTGGGAATCTCCCTATGTGGGAATCTCCCAGGATGGGTGTCAAACTCGCGTCGCCGCTACCTACAGCTCCACAGCATAACACTTAACCGATGTGCCACCAAGGAGGCCCTGTTGAACATCTTTTTATGTGCTTATTTGCTGCTGATACATCCTTTTAATTGAAATGTCTCTTCATGTCTTTTGACCATTTTCTAATTGGACTAATTGTTTTTGTATTGTTGAGTTTGGACATTTTTTTTTTTATATAATTTAAGTTGTGAGTTGTATGCTACTCATTTGTCAAATATATTGTTTGCAAGTATTTTCTCCCAAGGTATAGCTTTTTGTTTCCTCAGTGAACCAAAGTATTTAATTTTGTGGACGTCCATTTAGTAATTTTTCTTCTATGGTTCATGCTTTAGTGTCAGGTCTAAGAACTTGTTGCATAACTGAATTAGGGTTCTCTGGAGAAATGGAAGTAGTTTAGTTAGTTCTTAGACTCATTTAGAGAGAAAGATTTATTTTAAGGAATTGGCTCATGTGATTATAGAGTTTGGTAAGTCCAAAATCTGCAGTGTGGGGTAGTAGATTGGAGACCCAAGGAAAAGACAATGTTGAAGTTCAAATATGAAGATTGTCTGCTGGTGGAATTTATTCTTTTTTGGGGGAAGTCAGTCTTTTGTACTACTAAGATCTTCAATTGATTGGATGAGGGTCACCCACATTGGGTGGGGGGAATCTGATTTACTCAAAAGCCCACTGATTTAGACCTTAGTCACACCCTAAAACATCCTCACAGAAATATCAGGAATATTGTTCCAACAACTATCTGGCCCAGTCAGGCTGACACAGAAAACTAATGATCGCAGTAGGTGAGATCCTAAATACTACCTCTTGTTTTTCTCAAAAAGTTAATAGCTCTTCAGTTTACATTTAAATCTGTTATCCATTTTGAGTTTAACTTTTGTATCTGATGTAAGGTTAAGTCAAGATTCCTTTCTTCTTTTTCCTGTGGATGTTTTCTATAGTACCATTTGTTGAAATATCTGTCTTTTCTTTAATAAATTGCTTTTAATGCCTTTGTAAAAATTCAACTGGCCATATTTGCATGAAATTATTTTTGGGTCTTCTATTTATTTGTCAACCCTTCCTCTGATACCAACACATTTGATTACTCTAGCTATATAATCTTGCAGTTGGGTAGACTGATTCATCCCACCTTATTGTCCTTTTTCAGAATTGTTTTAGCTATTGTAAAGATTTATTTATTTATGCATACAAGAGCTGGGGTGTAGGTTAGAGGTGTGGGGTGGTGAGAGCATTCACCAGAGACGGAATGGGAAGCAGAACAGGCAGATCTACTAAAGCACACTATTAAGGGGAGCAGCAGGCGAGTCTGGAGAGGTCTGCTGCACCATATGGGAAGCTCCCTGGCCGGGAATCGAACTCATGCTGCAGTGGCTGTGGATAGCTTCATAGTGCTGAGACTTAACCTGTTGCGCCACCAGGGAGGCCCTTGTATTAGCTTTTGGAGAATGCTGAATAATACTACCATCCCTGAACGTGTAAATGTCACTTTTTGGGGGGAAGAAGGCCTTTGCAGATATGACTAGATTAACAATTTTGGTATGAGATTATCCTGGATCCTACATACCATCACAGTGTCCTTACAAGAGAGAGTCAGAAGCACCACACACATAGGAGGTGGCTGGGAAGCAGAGAGAGATTTAAATATTCAAGTCTTGAAGATAGGAGTGATTGGGCACAGTGGAATACAACTTTATCAACTGGAATATAATACTTAATGTATAATTCTTGATATTTTTGGTTTTAAAGACGCCACTGATTTTCAAAGTTTCTTGGATTAAATGCTTATTTAGTGAGGTTTCATTTGTAAAGTAGTTATTTTTCTCTTCTTTCTTTATGTATTCTGCATTCCATTCTGAGATTCTTTGACCTATTTCAAATTTCTAAATTAAAAAAAATTGCCTATGTTGATGCTTGCTCTTTGTGCTGTAAAGTTTAGTGTGTTTTGACAAGTGCATAGTAACTGTGTATTCACAGTTACAGTAATAGACAGAATAGTTTCACTGCCCTCATTCCCTTTGTGGATTCACCCTTCCTCTTTCCTCAAACCATTGACAACCACTCATCCATTTACTTTCTCTGTAGTTTTGTCTTCTCCAGAATGTGTTTTAATTAGAATAATAGAGTTGATAGCCTTTTTGGGTTGGCTTCTTTCAGTTAACAGTATGGAATTTAAATTCATCCATGCCTTTTCAGGACTTGCAGGCTCATATTTTTTGTTGCTGAATAGTCCATTGTAGGGAGGTACCATAATTTGTTTATCCATTCATCTGTGAAGGACATCTTGGTTATTTTCAGTTTTTGGCAATTCTGAATAAAACTGCTGTAACTGTTTACATACAGGTTTTTGTATTTACATAAATTTCAGATAAGTTGTGTAAATACGTGAGAGCAGTTGGATAGTACCTTGGATATGATTGTTGAAGAATAGTAAGGTAAGATTGTATTTACCTTTGTAAGAAACTGCCAAATTGTCTTTCAAAGTGGCTGTACCATTTTGCTTTCCAGTTAGTAATGAATAAAAGTTTCTGTTCCACATCTTAACCGGCTTTTTAGTATTGTTCGTGTTTTTGATTTTAGCCATTTGCATAGATATGCAGTAATCAATTGTTTAATTTGCATTCCCCAGATGTAAGTGATACTGAATATCATTTCGTGTGCTTTTTTTTTTTTATTGGCTTTGTGTCCTCTTTTGTGAAGTGTCTATAGATTGTTTGCTCATATTAAAATTGGGTTTATTTTCTTATTGAGTTCCTTTTATGTTTTGTATGCAAATCCTTTATCAGATGCATATTTTATAAGTCCTTTTTCCCAGCCAGTGACTTATATTTTCATTTTCTTAACAATGGCTTTCATTGAGCAAGTTTTTAACTTTAAAAAAAGTCCAAAACTTTATTAATAGATCTTGCTTATGGTAATGTTTAAAAATTCACTATCAAGCCCAAGGTCACTTAGATTTTCTCTTTGTTTTCATTCTGGATTTTTTATAGTTTTACATGTTATATTTGGTTCTTTGATCCATTTAGAGTTAATTTTGTAAAAGGTGTAAAATCTGTGTTTAGGTTCACTTTTTTTATATATGCCTATAGGTCTACACAATATGTGGAAAAAGGCCTCTCTTCATTGAATTTCCCTTTTTTTTTGTGAGGGTATAATATGGGACACAAATATGATTATTTGTGTGGGTATCATATGGGACTGTCTTGAACAAACAACTGAGGGAATCCAGTACCACCAGACCTGCCGTATAAGAAATCCCCACCCTGTTAGGATGGCATTACCTCCAAGTTGATCTGTAGACCAAGGACAGTCCCTATCAGGTGATAGAATAAACATTTGGAAATAGGAGGAATAACATTTTCTACTTTTGAAACTTACTACAAAGTAACAGTAGTCAAGTATTTCTGCTTCATTTTGCTGCATAGTTGTTTGGATATAGAATATACATATATATTTTTCTTTCAACACTTTATTTCACCCATTCTCTTGGGTTGCATGACTTCTGATGAAAAATATGCTGTAATTTTTGCTCTTCAGTGTGTTTATTTTTCCCCTTCTGACTTATTTCAAGTTTTTTTTCCTTCATCTTGGTTTTCCATGGCTTGTGTATGATACGCCTATATGCAAATTTTTGGATATTTATTGTTTTCAAATGGGAGATTTCTGTTGACATATCTTGAAGACCATTGATGCTTTCCCCATCTGTGTCCAGTCTGTTGATAATCCCATCAAAGGCATTTTCTTTTTCTGTCTTAGTGTTTTAATTTCTGGAATTTCTTTCTGATTCTGTCTTAGATTTCCATCTCTCTGCTGGCATATCTCATTTGTTTTTGAGTGTATTTAGTTTTTCTTTCATAGATCTGAAGATATTAATAGTGATAGTAGTAGTAGTTATTTAAAATTAGAACCCTTAAGATATTAATAAGAGCTGTTTTAAAGCCTGTCTGATAATTCCAACATCTGTGCCATATTTGATTCTGATGCTTGCTTTACCTATTCAGACTGCTTTTCATGCCTTTTGCCGTGTCTTGTATTTTTTCATTGAAAGCTAGGCATGTTGACAGGGTAGTAGGAACTGAAATAAATAGGTCTGTAGAGTGAGGTATTAGGTTAATCTAGTTAGAAATTGGACTCTGGGCCTCCCTGGTGGCGCAGCGGTTGAGCGCTGCGCTGTGGAGCTGTCGGCAGCGCACGCGATGCCAGTTCGACGCCCAGCCTGGGAGAATCCCACATGGTGCAGCAGACCTCTCCTGCCTCGCCTACTGCTCCCCTCGGCAGTGTATTTCTGATCTGCCTGTTCTGCTCCCCACTCTGTCTCTGGTGAACCCTCTTGCATGCCTCTGGTCTATACCCCAGCTTGTATGTATAAATAAAGAAATAAATCTAAAAAAAAAATTAAAAAAAAAAAAGAAATTGGACTCTGTTTAATGTTTGCTGTAGCTGTAGTCACTAGAGACTTCCCTCATTACTTGGCCAGCATGACCTGCGCTAAGATCTGACTCTTCACCAGTCCTTATTGTATGTGTATGCGGGATCTTGTTACTGTTTGTTGGTGACTCCTCTGGTTCCTTCCTCTGCCTTCTCCGACACCACCCTGGAGTGGGGTTTGGGGTGCTTGGTATAGCCTGGCTATTAATGGAAATATGGGTTCCCTGCTCACCACTGCTGGTCATGTATGGGTGGAAAGAATGGTTTTTTCTGTGGTATCTGGCTGGAGCAAAGTGGTTACATTTACAAGTTCTCAGTTTTGCTAGATTTCCCCTTTTCTGGTCCTTTCTACAGAGCAGGGGTTTCTTGGTATTTGTTTTTTTGTTTTGGTCTGTGCCTGTTGGTGTTTCTGGGTTGCTGACTTCCCTTTTTCAAGTCTGGGATATACGAAGCCAAAAGTAAACCTAGGGAGCACAGCATATTGTTCATTGGGTTCTGAGGTCACTAGCTGGACTCTATCAGAGTCTTACGTTTGTTTTATATATTACATCCATCATTTTTATTGGTGTGTGGAATAGGGAAAAGAACATTTACTCTTTTTTCCCTGTCTTGTTAGTATTGATTTCTATGGTATTCTTCTCATCGTAAGCTTCCATTACATCCTGTACTTTTCCTTTGTCATGCTCATCACATTTATGATTGTTTCGTTCCAGGGCATGCTAGTTACCGTATCTTGTTTATCTTTGTATATCAAGTCCCTAGTAGAGTACCTGGCAATAGTAGATGTGCTATGAAATTCTGACCAGTGTTCAGCCCCAAATAAATGATAGTCAAAGGATTTAGGAAAACCTAGATTAATAGCCCATCAAAATGCATGTTTCTTTTTGAAAACCAGTAATCTAGCAATTCTGTAATTCTTGATTCAACATAGACTTTAATGAAGAATGTTTTTAGAGAGATGGAGTTGGTGGTTATAAGTTGTAATGCAATATAGAGATTATAGAATTTGAGTCAAAAATCATAAAATTCAGGGCCTCCCTGGTGGCGCAGCGGTTGAGCGCTGCGCTGTGGAGCTGTCGGCGACGCGCGATACGAGTTAGACGCCCAGCCGGGGAGAATCCCATATGGTGTGGCAGACCTCTCCTGCCTTGCCCGCTGCTCCCCTCAGCAGTGTATTTCTGATCTGCCTGTTCTGCTCCCCACTCTGTCTTTAAAAAAAAAAAAAATCATAAAATTCAACTGGGACTCTCATTTCAAATATCATACTAGTGTTTGATATGAAGATGAAAATTTGAAAATCAATATGTTAAATCATATACTTTGATCTTGATGCTCTGTTTTCCTCTCATGATCTCATTAATGTTCCTTTAATATAATGTTTTTACCAGTCTCGGGTATCAGCTGTCTTAGTTCCCCATAGTTAAAAAGAGGTATCTAAAACTAGAGTAGTCATAGTAGACCTTTGTCAATGAGGCTGACAAGATGCATAGAGAAAATAATGACTGATAACCTGACATTTAGGAAGATTACAAAAAAACAAAACCAAAAACCAAAACACATTAAATTTTAGAATTATATTATTTTTAAAATGTAATTATTTACGATGATGAAATCAGGAATGTTTCCATTATGTTCTATACTGTGTTTTTATTTTGGCAGATATATTTATAGAAAAAAGTTTCCTTTTTGACAGTTTACAAGCTAATGCATTTCTGACATTTGAAACCAATTTTTTTATTTAATCTGGAAAATTTTATGTATGGAACAATTCATTTTGAGGTGTTATCATAATATGCTGGATTCACAAAACTAGTTCTTTAATTTGTTATAGATTTAAGCTTATTTCTATTGAAAATTTTTAAACAGTTCTTTGAGTCTTCATTCTCAAGTAGTTGGAGTGTTACTATATGTGCTTATTGTATTTAAAAATATAATTTTAAATTATAGATACACCTATGCATATGATTACAAAATAAGAATCATACTATGTACAGTTTCACTATGGGAGGTATTTAAAAATATCTTATACAAAGAAGAAAGCTTGAGGGATGTAAAATTTCAGGCTAATTGGATTTTCTGGTTAATTCATGATTAGGCATTAAGGGTTTTAGTGTGTTTTAGAGATTTTCCTGAATCTATATCCAGTATATGGTGCTGAATTAAAAAACTGATACAAATTTGCTTTGTGTAACAACTAATAATGTTCCCTTTCATCCAAATCCTCACTGTTATATTTTTTGTTTTATCTTCACCCCCTGCCATACTGCTGGAACTAGTCAAGTCATTACTTAGCTTTTTCTAAAATGCTCCTTTGAGGGACCTTCCTTGGTGGCACAGGGGTTAAAGTCTCAGTGCTATCAAGCTATCATCAGGCACTGCACCATGAGTTCGATCTCTGGCCGGGGAGCTTAAACCACATGGTACAGCAGATCTCTCCTGTCCTGCCCGCTGTTCCCCTCAGCAGTGTATTCCAACATACCCACCTGTTCTGTTCCCCCTGTCTTTGGTGAAACCTCCCCCGCTCCCCCTGTACCTCTGGCCTACACCCCAATTCTTGTATGCCTAAATAAATAAAAAGAAATCTTTAAAAAAATTAATAAAATGCTCCTTTGTTATCTGGTTAGAATTACCACAAATTTCTTACTTCCTTTATCGTTTAGATTCAATCTTCCTTTAATACTGCTGATTTATTCTATATAGTGCCTTTAGTAAGTTTTGAAGAATTCATCTGTACAACAAATTCCTAGTACTTATACCATAATTTTCTTCGGTAAAATATGGGTGAAGTTCAAATGTCTTAAAACAGTTGGAAGCATCTCATGAGCACTAGTATTATTGTTTACTTTTAAAATTTAGGAAAATGTGGTGGGTTAGGACAAAAGTGGCTTTTGAGGTTTGAAGTCTGCTGCTGTTTAATTGTATGAACATGGAAAAGTCACTTAACTTCTGAACCTCTTAATTGTCTCACCTTTAGATATGGAAATGAGAATTGCGAGTTTTGAGTGAAATCCTTTGTGTGAAGTTACATTTATACCTAGCACAAAAGGACCCCTTCAGCACAATATTAGTTCTTAGCTTTATAGATACAGGCAGTCTAGAGTTTAGAATGACCTGTCACATGTATGTTTAAGGATCTCACTGTTCTTTAAAGATCCCATGATTTTTAAAAATTTGATATTTCAAATTTACACATATTAAATGTGTAAAATTTATACATATTAAATAGATCTTATAGGAGACAAAAATTTAAGTAGTTTCTCGATTTAAAAAAATTCAAAGTAAGGATTTTTTTTGGACTGGAAAACAGTATCTTCAGTAGAAAGGTGAGCTCTTGATAATAATTACTAGTAGAATTTATAGTGTGATGTAGTTTTCTTACATGAAAACTGGAGTGATTACTAGAGGATTTCAGAAAGGTGATTTCATGGCTGTCAGACAGAACTACTTAAAGCAGTTGCCAAGAAATATAAAGGAGCTTTGCTTTTGGAAGCAAGCTTGCTAGTGAAATTCTGCCACTGGCTTCCTTCAGGACAAAACTTCTTTGCTTTCTATTTTAACATAGATCTTTTATCAGGCCCCTCTTAATTGTTTGGTTGTGACCTTTTTTAAAGATCTAGTGAAAGCCACAGACCATTCATTTTTCCAGGAAAGTGCTTGTATATATTCATGCATGCACTTTAGACTCACAAGTCCCCGTAAAACAACTCTTAAGACCACCTCCCTTTCACTTCTTTCTTGACCCTTTCCCTGTATTTTCCTTTTCTAAGACAAGATGGTCTCTTTTTTCTAAACTCTGCCTGCCCTCTACCTCATGATTCCTAGATGCATTGACTATTTATTTTTTGCTTTCATTCCTGGGTATTAGCCAGAAATTAGTTGTTAGTAGCAGAAACCCCCTATGACTAGTTTTGGCAAAAATGGGTTTATTCATCTCATCATTGGGGGTGATTAGAACTAGGGCTGTGTTCACTGTGTTCAGGATCCCTTTTTCTTTTATCTGTGGTTCTTTGTGATTTTGTCATTCTTCCAAACAGATTTCTTCTGCCTGTCTGTAGACAAATTGCTGGCAACTGCAAGGATCATATCCTTAAATTTTCTATTAGATACCTGTTTTTCTTTCCTTAGTTCTAATTCAGGAAATTTTGCAAAAGCAATTTGACTTGGCTTGGGATAGCCTGATAATTATGGCCAGGGGTATGACTGGACCTTACCCAAACTGTATAGTTCGAATTTGAGGAATAATAGTTCCTCAAAATAAGTCAGACAGGCTGTTTTTCCCAGAATCAGGGGGGAGAGGTTCTAGACAGACAAACTAATAGTTGTTTACCATATCTTCTTTTTCTGACATTGAGTGTCTAGGTTTTCCCACATTATGCCATTTCATACAGGTCAGTCATTGACACAAACTACTATGAAGCCGGGGAGAGAGTTGGCAGGGATGGAGTCCCCAGACTGATTCTAGTTCAGAATGGGAAGTTTTGAAGATCCTTACCCTAATTTAATTAAATCTGAGGTATGCACAATAGTATGACTGGCAGTTCCATCAGAATCACATTACTTAGAGGGGGCAGATAACCCCAAAGAAGGGAATGCTGATGGCGCTAATACCTGAAAAGGAGAAATAGACAATCAAGACTAATAAATTTTCATAGAGCACAGTTATTTGCTATATTGGGGTATGTCTTTTAGACTATGGAATGAATTCTTGGATATTGTGTATGTTTCAGAATTCTTGCATATTGTGTATGATCAATTGCATATAAATTTCCTCACATCTGTAGATGGAGTGTGATAGATTTAAATGCATGAATATTCCAGTCTGATTTTAAAGTCTTAGACATTATGTTTAAATATTAAAGTTCACGTGTCAGTTGCTACTGTATACTGTTGTGTACTGTTGATATACTGGAAATTTTTCTGTCTCTCTTTAGGCGTATGTATGTATGTAATATATACATGCACACACGTGTAATTGTACTATGATTGTACTATGATTGTAGTAAAGAAGCAATAGAAAAAATGGTTGAAAAGATGACATAATGTTAATAGAGTCATTAGAAAAATGTGTGCATTAAAAATGTTTTCTGTTTTCACCCTGTTTTCTTCCTAAGAAAGAATTTGCTAATCTAGGTGACATATCAACAAAAACAACAGATGTAGAAACATTTTTGCATTTTTTCTTGAGAAAAATCTCATCTGTATGCATAGAATATCTTTAGCAATTGCTTCAGTAAATGCCAGACAGATGGTTTAGATTCAGAATGACTGCTCAAATAATTTTATCACAGCAATTATTTTGAAGCATGTTATAATAACACTCAAGATCAGATTCTGGAAAACCATGAATGTAACTTGGTAGGTTAGAGAAAAAAGTATAGGAGTAGATTTCTCAACCAGAGAAACTCATGTCACAGTACCTTTTTACAAGTACCTTTAACTTCTCAAGCTATCTTGTAAGCTATTGTTGCATACTTCTTTATATGTTTTCCTATCTTAAAGCACAGAAGAAATTCAGTGATGTAAATGTGCTTAGAAAGTAGGTGCATGACAATTTGGTTTTTAATGAAGGAAATAAAATTTAAAAACTAGAAGGGATTCATTAAAATAACACATTTTGGTTAACAACACTTTATATTATTTATTTGTTTAAAAATTTATTTATTTATGCATATAAGAACTGGGGTGTAGGCCAGAGGTGTGAGGTGGTGAGAGGATTCACCAGAGACAGAGTGGGGAGCAGAACAGCTGGACCCACTGAAGTACACTGCTGAGGGGAGCAGCGGGAGAGACAGGAGAGGCCCACTGTGCCATGTGGGAAATTCCCTGGCCAGGGATCGAACTCGTGCTGCCTCATAGTGCTGCGACTTAACACATTGTGCCACCAGGGAGGCCCAAACTCTCTGCCATCGTGAATTTAGAGCTTCTCAATCTCAAGACTTTTCTAATGAAAGCAGTAGTGATGTTTAGGGTTTTTAATTTTGGTATTGTATAATGAAATATTTCAACATTTGGAATATAAGCATAATCAGAAAATTAACAGTTTTCAGATGAACAATGCATGATGGGTACAAGAGTAATTTGGAGGCAAGACAGATCAATGAATTTTAATGTGACATAGTGCAAATAACTAATTGATAATGATTTTAGATTCCACATTGCAGCTAATCTTTAGGAAACTTACTTACTGAGTTTTGGTATAATGTCAGAAGAATGTCCATAATGATCTGAAAAGTATTAAAATACTTTTCCCTTTTTCTTCTACATATCTGTATAGGGTCATTTTTTTTCTTTCAAATTAAACGACATGTGGCAACAGATTTAACGTAGAAACATATAAGGATCTAGACACTAAAGAGATTTGTAAATGTAGACAAATGACGTTTTTCCTACTGATATTTTTTAGGAGCGATTATCTTTCATAAATATCTGTTAACGTGTAATGGGTTTATTAATATTTTTAAATAGAGTCAGCAAATAATTTTAAAATTTATTATATCTAGCACGAAAATATCAGTAGATATAACCTACATGAATAAGTTGCTCTCCTATTTCCCCAATAATTTTTATGAGTATTAAGGGATTCTAAGGCCAAAAAATTTGAGAATTTCTGTTTTGATGAGAGCCTGCATTTGGCGAAGTGACTGTGGCATTTGATTGAGGCCTTGCAGTATTCCTTGAATCTAACTGATAGTAGATACTGGGTATATGTTAGTGGTTTAGTGGTTGATGACAATAGCATTTTTTGAAATAATATTTTAAAATTTGGCTGAATTCTTCCTGACTAAACTCCTCTTAGCTAGAGAGGCAACTGATAGGTGCATTTTTTGTTAAAATCTGTATCAGACTGGAGAGCATGTAGTTAGTAGTCTTAATATATACAAATTTTTTGGCTGTAAATATACATGCAATATTGTGATCATATATGTAATATTAAAGTATTAGAAATTTCTTGCCTTTGAAGTAGTTTATACTTATCAAAGATTATTGTACATAAAATCACATCTCTATAAGGAAAGCACGGTGTGAAAATACTCAGTTCAAGATCTCAGAACCTTGAATGTACAAGAATAGAAATGACAAAAAGTGAGACTTATGTCTCCATTGAGGATGAAAAAGAGGAAGGAGATTTCCTGTAGTCAGACTGTTTTAAATATTTTTTGAGCTGAAATTAGAGAATAGAAAGCATAGCAAAAAAAGGGGGTGGGGGCCTGATATATTGGTTCTTCCTTAAGCATAATATTTAATGTAAGAGATACCTTAATTTGTGATAGAACTGCTTTTAAAAATATTTTTATGTAAGCTTAATTAGCATGATTTCTCTCCTTTTATCTGTTTAACTTGTTGAACTAAAATTTGAGGCATGTTTGGAGAATAATTAATGTAAAAGGGAGTAAATAGTTCTTAATGCAGTGAAAGCTCAATTTTCCTGAAAAACAGAAATGTTTGCCTAATTGAATTTCCCTTAGTAAGGCAGGGCTAACCAGTGTCTGTTTTTCATTCACCATTTATTTTTAAGACTTTCAGTTTTCTGGCAAAATGTAAAGTCTTATCTGGTTTCTGCCTTTATGGAGTTCTTAGTTTAGGGTATTTTAGCTCACTCTCCAGAATTAGTAAATGTAGCATATGAAAAATTACTGAACCTTTCTTTAAAGAGTTAGACATTTTTAGTCATCCTTATTATTACTACTAGTTCTTTTTATGGTATTGTATTTGTTAGTTTGTTACATGTTACTTTTGAAGAAGCAAAGTACTATTAGATATCATTTGCTTAACTCCCCTAAACTGAAAATGTTGGAAAATTCCAGGTAACAGTTTTAGTTAGGCAGTCTCTGACTAGCATATATGTATGTATGTATGTATGCATGCATTTAATTTATATCTTTTACATTGTTTATTTCCCTTGGGTAACCCACCTCCAATTCACCTGTGACCCATCACCATAGTCCCTTGTGCTCTTTTCTACTGAATTTTGAGCCCTTATCCTCCCCTTCCCGCACTGAGTGTCTCTTTCTTGTTTGGTTCCCCTATATTCCTGTTTTAAGTGAAACCATTTGATATTTTTCTCTTTCTTTCCGGTTTGTTTTGCTGAGCGTGATCCCTTCTAGTTCCATCCATATCACTGCGA
This sequence comes from Scalopus aquaticus, assembly GCA_004024925.1. Classification (NCBI taxonomy): domain Eukaryota; kingdom Metazoa; phylum Chordata; class Mammalia; order Eulipotyphla; family Talpidae; genus Scalopus; species Scalopus aquaticus. Next base: position 49,424 of record PVIJ01005980.1, on the reverse strand, counting down.
ATTGCATGTGTTTATCTTTTTTGAATGCTGAATAGTATTCCATTGTGTATATGTACCACATCTTCTTGCTACAATCATCTATTTTGGGGCATCTGGGTTGTTTCCATACCTTAGCTATTGTAAACAGTGCTGCAATAAGCACAAGGGTGCATGTATCCTTTTGGATTGTTGTTTTTGTGTCCTTTCACTAGATTCCCAGGAGTGGTATTACCAGGTAGTATGGAAGCTCCATTTTTAGCAGCTTGAGGAATCACCATACAGCTTTCCATAGATATATTTAAATGTAGATGTTCACCTTTCTTTTTATTTGATAAAAAAATTCTAAACAAAAGAAGCTTGTCTTTCTTACTAAGTTTGAAACATTTTTTTCCTCCTATTGTACTCTTTGAGTCTTTATTACTGGTGTTTTTTTCTTTTTTCTTTTTTAAGATTTATTTATATGTACAAGAACTGGGATGTAAGCCAAAGGTGCTGGGGGTGAGAGGATTCACCAGAGACAGAGTGGGGAGCGGAACAGGTGGATTTAATGAAAATTTTGCTAAGAGGAACAGCAGGCAGGACAGGTGAGGTCTGCTGTGCCATGTGGGTCAGCTCCCTGGCCAGGGATTGAACTTAGGCTGCAGAGGTGATAGCACTGAGATTTAACCCCTGTGCCACCAGAGAGGCCCTACTATTGATATTTCTGACCATAAAATCTATGGATACTATGGTGAAATCTTAAAATCATTTAAAATCTTATAGATAATATGGTGAAGGATTATTGTTTTGGTAGTGGGCATGATGTAAAATTCATTTAACCCTTTGCACTCTGCTGTCCCCTCTCAGGGGACATCAGAATTCTAGCATATCACTCACATGTCCCCTCTCAGGGGACATCGGAATTCTAGCCCTTTGCACTCCGCTGTCCCCTCTCAGAGGACATCGGAATTCTAGCATATCACTCGGATGTCCCCTCTCAGGGGACATTGCAGTTTATTAGTGATTACGGGGAATTGAGTTATTTCAACGCAACTTTTTGAGACATGCATGTTTCCCTGAAGTTTTATCTTGAAATGGCACAAAAAATTAAATCAAAATATTGTAAAATTACTAAGATATATACAAGAAATGTCAGCGGGTTTTGTGTCGGACGAGAACGTGCACTAATCAGCCTGCAATGCATATTGGGGAGTGTTACAAAACTTATCATACTGTACAAAATTATAAACAATAAAATATGTTTTTTGCAAATATACATTCCTCGATGTCACCCAATTCATATAAGTCCAATATCATTATAATATGTTACTTGGTTCCAAAATTATACTAAATAATACGAGGGTCTGTAAATGCACGTTTCCGCCGCAAAGTAGTGTCGAGTAGCTGGTAACCAATGTCCGGAATGGTTCGGAGTGCAAAGGGTTAAAATCTTATAGATACTATGGTGAAGGATTATTGTTTTGGTAGTGGGCATGATGTAGTAACATATCTGAAGAGGTATGAACCTGTGCACCTAAATTATGTACAGTGTTGTAAACCAGTGTCACCTCAATTAAAAAATGGTACGATCTAAAAAAATATGAACTATATAGGTGTAGATAGACATAGTCTTACTTTTATGATTCAACCTGCTGTATTTTACTTACTGATTTTGGTCTGTTCGAGCCCAGAGCCCAAGACTTAGCTTTCTTTATCTTTCTGTCCTGTAGCTTCTCCACAGGTGCAGACTATAGGTAATGCTAGTTAAAAATCTCTTAAGTACCTACGCACACAATCTATAATATCTTAGTGGTTCACAGTGGAGGAGTTGTTCTGCCTTCATTCTCTTTGAGAAACTAATAATTGAGTGGGAGTGTGTCAAATTTCTACCTTGGGAAATCAGAGAGGTGTAGTGCTATAGTCAGAAATGTATTTGAAGTTCGTTTTTTAAAAAAAGTAGTGGGTGTGTCTTAGCAGTTATTTTGTAATTTCTGACTGACTTTTTAATTTAATTTTTTATTACTTTAAGGTACTGAAGAACCAAGAAAATTAATCTTGAGAATTGCCCTTTTCTGCTTAAAATTATCTAGTGTCTTATACTTACAGGCACACACTCAATAGTTGGGATGATTATGTGTACTGAATCAAATAATCTGCTTCCTATTGAATACACTTTGGTACTGTTTATCAGTATGGAACAAAACTAGTTGGAGAATTAGAAACATTTTGAGCTTAAAAGTTCGGTAGTGTCATGGACATAACAACTATACTTTCAGAAAATCCAGAACATTTATTTTGACAAGTATGAGAAGTGAGAATGTATTTCTGGGGATGGTGAGAAACAATATTTGAAATCTGACCTGAGCTGTATGTTTGCCATGCTCACAAGGAGGAGAAGGTTTTTTAATGATTTAAAATATTTATTGATTGCTTATTCTGTGCCAGAAATGTTTTAGAAAGCATGGAACAATGTTCTCAAATTTTTTACTAAAAGATAGAAAAACTATCTTTAAGATAAATAAATCTAAGATAAATTTAAGATAAATAGTTGGCATATTGGTTTGGAATCTGTTTTGGTTGTGTGCTTTATGTATTTTGCATGCCCTGTTAGGCCTTACATCTGTGGACCTAGGATACTTAATTCCCGCTTTTCAGCCTACTGGGATAGTGTTACAGCTTTAAGTAAGTTTTTATTTATTTTTAACATGCCATCACTCAATACACTTACATAATTGAATAATATACATAATACATTATATAAATATATTTGCTAATCCTCTGTCAGTTGTAGTCTTCTATGGAAAACTGATAGGATGCAGGTTTTTTTGTGAATTTATGGTGAAAGTTTGAGATGTACACTTCACTGCTTTGAGTCTTGCTTCCTGTACATGAATTCCAAAACTTCTCAAGGTTGAGGATTTGTCTGTAACTTTTTTCTATTCCTTCTAATCAGAGATGTGTTGAACATACGTTGAGAATAAATGAATGAAAGCAAACATAGAGGCTACTAGCCAAATCAAAAGACCTGGATATTTAAAAAGTATGACTTTTCAGTTCTATCTCTTTTTTTTTTTTTTTAAGATTATTTATACATACAAGCCGGGGCACAGGCCAGAGGCGTGGGGCGGCGAGAGGGTTCACCAGAGACAGAGTGGGGAGCAGAACAGGCAGATCCGCTGAAATGCACTGCTAAGGGGAGCAGCAGGCAAGACAGGAGAGGTCTACTGTGCTGTGTAGGGTCAGCTCTCTGTCCCAGGATTGAACTCATGCTGCAGTGGCTACCAGTGGCTTCATAGTGCTGAGACTTAACCCTTGTGCCACCAGGGAGGCCCTCAAACAAATGTTGTTTTTTTTTTAATTCACTGGTACAAATCCTTGCGTTTTTTTTTCCCCCCTAATTTAGCGTGTAATGTATTTCCAAGGAAGACTTGGTTTTTGGTGTGATTACTTTCTATAGCTTATAAATGTTACCATTTAAAAAAATTCAATTTTTTATAACTATTAATTTTACTTATTTATAAAGTATAGAGGCAGCTTAAGTAGAGAGGCAAAGAACCTGGATTCTGAGTCATGCCAACTGGATCAAAGTCCAAATTGACTGCTTTCTAGTTTTCTGACCCAAGAAGTACTCAAAATTTTGTGAAACTATTTCCCCATCTGTAAAATGGGAAATAATAGTATTAACTATATCATAGCATTTTGATGACGATTAAATAAGTACTTAGAGTAGTGCCTGGTCCACAAAATATACTATATAATGGTTTCTAATATTATGTAAAGATGTGTTCTTGTTACTTTGATCTCAAACATACAGATAGAACTATATATTATTTGACACTTTAATTCAAGAATGAAGAAAGGAAAAATAGTTAAAGCTTATTTTAATATTTATGTTGTTTTGTAACACTGTATATGATTCGGAGATATAGATTCATACCTCTTCAGATACATGTTGTACCACACATGACCACCACAGCACCCATAGAACTAAACTACAGTCCATTGGGTTCCTTCACCCCTTAATTCCACACCCTCTACTTCTTGATCTGGTAGCCTCAATTCTGTAATCATATTTCTGGGGTTTGTTTTGATTTAGTTTTGTCTGTTTCTTTGTTTTGTTTTTTTATATTCTACATATGAGTGAAATCATCTGGTATTTGTCTTTCTTCGTCTGACCTCATTCCATCCATGTTGTCCCAAATGATAAGAATATATCTTTTTTTTTAAATAGCTGAGTAGTATTCCATTGTGTATATTCTACATCATCTTTATCCAGTTATCCCTCATTGAACACTTAGGTTATTTTATAATTTGGCTGTTGTAAATAATGCTGCAGTGAACATAGGAGTGCTTTATCCCTTCAAATTAGTGTTTTTGTATTCTTTGTGTGGATACCGAGGAGTGTAATTGCTGGATTATATGGTATATATATTTTTAATATTTTGAGGATCCTCTATACTGTAATGTATTGAACCTTCATGACTGGCTAGACCAGTCTACATTTGCATCAACAGTGTATGAGAGTTCCTTTTGCTCCATATCCTTACCAACACTGTCATTTCTTGTCTTTTTGATATGGGACATTCTCACTGGTTTGAGGTGGTGTCTCACTGTGGTTTTGATTGCGTTTACCTAATGATAAATGGTAATGAACATTTTTTCATGTGCCTTTTGGCCATCTTTATGTCATCTTTGTAGAAGTGTCTATTTAGCTCTCCTTGCCATTTTTGGTTTACATTATTTGTCTTTTGAGTTTTATGTGTTCTTTTGTAGATTTTGGAATTAACCCCTTGTTGGATGTACGATGTGCAGATATTTTCTTCCATTTGATAGGGTGTTTTTGTTTTAATGAAAGTTTCTTTTGCTCTCTGGAAACTTACTAGTTTGATGTAGCATTTGCTTATTTTTACTTTTGTTTCCTTGCTATAATTAAGTCCCCAAATACATCTCTAAGGCCAATGTTGTGGAGAGTTTTGCCTGTGTTTTTAAATATATTTTATGGTTTCGGGACTTATATCCAAGTAATTAACTCATTTTCAGTTAATTTTTGTATATTGTTTGAGGTTGTAGTCTAGTTTCATTCTTTTTGCATGTGGCTGGCCAGTTTTCCTGACTCCATTTGTGGGAAAGACTTTCTTCATTAAATACTCTTGATTCCTTTCTTATAGATTAACTGGCCATAAACTTATAGGCTTTTAATTTTTTTTCCATAGGTGTGTGTGTATCTTTTTATTTCTGTACTGTGTTTTTTTTGATTATTATAGATTTGTAGTATAGTTTGAAGTCTGACACTGTGATACTCTGTTCATTTTTGTGAGGATTGCTTTGGCTGTTTGGGGTCTTTCGTGGTTCCATGTTTATTTCAGTAATGTTTATTCTGTTTCTTTGCATTCTACCACTCAAATTTTGATAGGGGAAGCTATGTTTTCTAGCTAAGAATTTTTCTGAGATCATAGCCAAGCAGGGTATTTGAAAGAGGAATTTTCACTGTCTTTTCTGTATTTCAGAGACGTTTGGACATTACAGTTAACAATAAATTTTGAATACCCACCATAAACTTGTGGCTTTAAGAGAACTTTTTTTGGGTATATATTTGTTAAGTATTTTAATCATTTCTTATTTGGAATGGAAGAGAAGAACCCATGGACAAGAATAAATAAGGCAAAAATCATGAGTTTAGGTTTACCAGTATTGTTAATTTAATCCTGTATTCACTAAGCAAATATTTATTGAGTACCAGCTATGTACTTGTATTGTTCAGGGTTGTGGGGATATAATGATGAGCAAAGAGCATAACTTTTTTTTAATGTTTATTTTTGCATAGAAGAACTGGGGTGTAGGCCAGAGGTGTGGGGGTGGGGTGAGAGGATTTACTAGAGAGAGAGAGTGGGGAGCAGAATAGGCAGATTTGCTGAAATACACTGCTAATGGGAGCAGTGGATGAGACAGGAGAGGTCTGCTGTGCCATATGTGGGTTCGCTTCCTGGCCAGGGATTGAACTGAAGCTGTAGGTGTGCTAGCTCTGATAGTGCTGAGACTTAACCCCCAGGCCACGAGGGAGGCTCACAAAGATCATCTTTTGTAATGGAATTATGCTTAGGAATGGATACAGTGTAGAATAGCAGGTTATTTCTGTTGCTTCCCTGTTATCTGCCATAAGAAAAAAAATCTTTAACTGGACATTCTGCAGAGATTGGGCAGAAGCTTTATAGAAAAAAGAAGGAGCTTAACCATCAAGGAACCTATATAGCATATCCCAGTATGATTCTGGTAGCGTAGGTGGTAATGATTTTAGTAATGGAATTTATCTCATCTGAAAACTGCCAGCCTAGTGTCAGTCAGTCTGTCTGTCTATAAAGTAGAGGCATGTGTGAACATGTTAGGTGATTTGTTGGGATGCAGATGACTAGTTGATTAAGGCAGTGCATGTAAGGCGAGGTCAAAGGAAAAATATGAGTAGAAGAGTAAGTTTAGTAAGTTAAACAATTATTAAAGCTAGCTAAGTTTTTTGTCTATTTGGGCTAAGTTTTAAATAGTTATGTATTTAAAATAAAATTAACTTTTTTTTTTAGAGCTAACATCATTTGTGATAACTTTCTTTTTAAATAAAAAAATTGTATTTACTTAGATACATTCAGAATATCAACAAAGCAGTTGTAATATATATATATTTTTAATTTTACAGTTACTGAATGGTATTCAGTTAAAAGAACAGTAGTTATTTCATATAAGCTATGTCAGAGGTAACTGAAGATGAAAAATTACCACTCACATATATAGCTAATTTGTGCTGTGTACCAACAAGAACCTGCTAAAATTTCCATGTCAATCTACAGCCCCTGTCCTGTACCAGGCAAGGTTAGTTGCTATTGAAAATACTATCAGGACCTTAAGGGCACATTCCATATTGTGGTAACTATACAAAAACAAGACATTGTACAGTTTAAAAACAAATCTTACATTTTAACATTTTTCTTTAAAAAGAATAAGGAGAGGGGTGGGTAAATGCTTTATAGACCTGAAAAATGTGCTAGAATCAACTTATTCTTCATCTTTGTCATTTCCTCCTCATCCTCTTTGTCTTCCTTCTTTTTCTTGCTTTTTTCAACTTTGATGACAGTGTTTTGGACCACATCAGACTTTTCTTTAACTTGGTGTGCTGCAATATTCTTTTCATAGTTTTCCTTCAGCTTAGTTGCCTTCTTTCCAAAAGACTACTCCATCTGCAGCAGTATTCCACATCTCTTCCATTTTCTTTGCAGGTGTATCACCAATGGATAGTCCAGGATATTCTCCTTTGATTTGGGGGTCATATTCAGAGCAAAACAAGAAAATGGCTGACAGAGGCTTCTTAGGTGCATTGAGATCCTTGAACTTCTTTTTGGTTTCCTCTTTAGAGGGATATAAGTTTTCATTTCTCTTTCATAAAACAGGCTTTGTTTGCCCTTACTACATCATCAGAATTTTCCCTTCTCTTTAGCAGACACGGTCTTCCACTTATCTAAGTATTTTTTAGAAAACTCTGAGACATTGACTGAAGCATCCAGGTGCTGTTTCTTGTGCTCCTTCTGGCAAGTTTGCAGAAAAAAATGCATCTGATTTATGCTCCTCAGCTTCTTAGAGGTCGCCTTTGCTCATGTTTATAGTTATTTTTCTTAAGTGAGGCAGAGTGCCCAGTGCAGTCTCTATGGAGCTCATTGTACTGTAATTGCTGTGCATGATAACATTCTCCTTCCACAGTTAAGCAGGAGAAGTTTTCTTTTAAATGGATATTAAAACTTATATGTGGATTAAGGAAATTAATTGAAACTTACTGTTTAACATGAAGTGGCACTTTTACATAGCTGAAGATTGCACTTTCTGTTCATCCTTTCTGAGGTTTAAGGAAGAAGAAAGTGTTGAAGGGATTTCAGTTTTGTCATTATTTTAAGCAGTTACTTTGGAAGAATGCAGTTCAACCCATACTCCTAATTCTTGTTTATATAGGTTTAAAATCTAGCTTAAAATGAGGAAGGCAATTTCACAGGGGGCAGCAAACTTTTCGTCTGAAGAATCAAAGAACAGATATTTTTGGTTTTATGAGCGATATGCCTCTCACAAAAATTCAACTCTGCCATTGTAGTGTAAAATATGGAAACAAGGGAATATGATTGCGTTTCGATAAAATTTTATTTACAATAGTAGATTGCAGGCTGCAAATGGACCACAGTTTCATCATCCCTACGTTGCTAAAAAAGTAAAGGGAAATGCTACACATTTCTGAAATTTTCATTTTTGCCTTATTTTAATAGTATAAAAATGCAACAAAACACTCAAATATAAAATTGCAGAAGCATTGCTCTATGGATACTTGAGGCTTCTGAAACTGAATTGCTGTTATTTGCTCAAAAATTTCATCAGTTGGCATAACACAGTTCAGATTTTGTGTATTAAATAAAATTTATTTAATTTGTCTTTTTACATGGGGAAACTTCTAAAGGAAGTTTAGGGGTGTCATTATGAAATTATAGATATACAAGGTGTTTGAAACTTAATGTTCTAAGGGTCACAGCCTATACTGATTATGATTATAACTTTATTCAAGACCTCAGCAGGGTCTTAAGTAATAGATTTCCAGTTTCATTATTTGAGGAAGAATCTGTCTAACATTGTGAAACTTAATGCATAACTTTTCTAGTCAGAAAAGTGTGGCTTTAAAATTTAATTATCTGCTGAACTACTCCATTACGTGGTTTAGATTTTCCTTCACTTTTTATCAAACATTATTAAGCATCCGTGTCATATTAATGGTATTGATAAACATTAATAAATTAGAACTTTTTGTTTTTATAGAAAACTTTGTTATTTCAGTTAAAGTATTATGTTCTTCACTGAGAGTTTTGTTAATATAATTTAAATAATATGAAAAAAAATCTGTTCATCAGTTATAATATAACCAGCTGTTATTTGTCAAGTGGAAAGAATGTGATCTTTTTAAATTTATCAGCTACAGATTTAATTGGGGGCTTAATGAATGTCAGTACTCTCTAGTAATTATATATAATTATAAAAATCATATGGCTACTCATGAGTTAATTGCTCTGATATGTTATTATTGATACAAAATAGTTCTTAATTGAGTGGCACTCATTAAAATAGACTATGAAGACTAAAAACTGTGATAACCAGACTTGTTCCTTCCTATGGCTGGCACTTTCTTCTATTTAAAGAAACCAGGCATCTTTATTCCACTTTCATTATGCCTCATTGCGAAGAACAGCAGTATCCCAAAAACACATGCTAGACAAGAAGTTAGTAAATCTTAACTGAACTTAGATCTCTGCCAGAGATTTTCTCATTTGTCTTTTCACATGTGGAGACTCCTGAAGCCTGAAAGAAAGCCTTTTTATTTCTCCTGTGAGTGTTCAAATACCTGCTGACAATAATTAAGCATATCAATGATTGGTATCCAAGGGGAGTTGACATGTCTCAAGTGAGACTTGGACTAGTGTAGAGAAATTGAGTCTTTAGATGAAGATCAGAAATTAATTTGACTTATAGAAAACATATCCTTTGTTTAAAACTTTTGAACTGAGCAGTCCCAGTCAGAAATGGTGGTGGCAGGATCCAGATCCAGGGTTCTATGCTGCTAGGTTTGTCCTGGGGGTGGCCTGTGTAAGTGGCTCCCATGGTGAAGAGGGCTCAGTTCTCATGGGGGAAAGGCCCTCGCTTGCTTCATTGTGCTCCCTGGGGCGGGAGTGAGCTTGCATGTCTTCCTTAAGTCACAACATGGAGACCATGAGAGACCCAAGTTCATCCCTACTCCCATCTCTGCATCAGATCTAAGCCTTTATTTCTGGGAAGGTGGTAACCACACTGTATTCTACAACTCTTCTGTGAATCCACTACTAACCACCATGAAGATGAATAAAGAAACCTAAGCACCTGGGAACTCAGCTCTGGCTTGGACTATTTATTACTCTGCCCATGGACCAGAAAAGTATACAGAACCATAAGCTCACCTTCTTTACTTGTATCAGATGCTGACCACTATACTTTTGTCTCTCTGCTATTGCCGGAGATGACTTAAGTAACTTGATTGGTCATGAAAAAAAAAAAAAATTCCGAACTGAGAGCAAGTTTTGATGAGGAATAAGGATTGAAAGGGCCTTAATAGGACATTAAGCGTATTGGAAAATAAATGATTTATAGAATTGTAGTGTATTGTGTCCTGCACTTTGAAATATAATACAATGTTATGTATGTGTCTCCTTGGGAATAGAGTATATGAGGAAGTGAAGAGGAACAAAATTAAGTTGCTTTTACATTGATCAACTCATTTTGTTTCCCTCCCTTCCCATACATACATGCATACATACATACATACATACATTCTCTCTCTCTGGATTACTTTCACTGTTTATTGTAAGATGTTTGGAAGTGGAAAACATGTAAAATATCAGTGTTATTTTTTGGTATGAAATCTGTATTAGAGGTTTCAAGAGAAACAGAACTGGATTTATTATAGGAATTGGCTCATGCAGTTATGGAAGCTGGGAAGTCCCGTGATTTGTCTTCTGCAGTCTAGAGAACCAGGAAAGCCAGTAGCATAATTCATTCCAAGTCCAAAGACCTGAAAAGTGGGTGTTTTCCAAAGACCTGGTGGTGTCAGTCTATGAACAAATATATGTACACAAATGTGTAAATATGTAAAATACTTAGTAAATTCATAGAAAGAGAAAATCCCTGGTTGCTAGGGATTTGAGGGAGAGGGGGATGGAGAGTTACTATGTAATAGGTCCAGAGTTCTAGTTTTGCAAGACGAAAGTTCTGTAGATGGTAGTGGTAGAAAGAAGGGCTGGAAATGATTACCTAGTGTTTAGACTGGCCTGAGTTTATGACACTTTAGGATTAACTGCCCAAAGAGGTGCTAGACTTTTGACCACTGATTATATAGAGCAATCCTATTCTACTTCACCCATCTTTCCCAACTTGAGAACTTGCTAATGGGAACCATAGTCTCGTTGTGGCTTATTTTAAGGGTTATAATTCTAAGCACGGTGCCTATTTTCTGGCTTAGAATGAACCCAAAATTCCTATGACCTTGAAAAAGCCCTTCCTTGCCTTCTCTAGGTTTTCTGAGTGAAAGTTTTGGGTACTGACCTCTGTAGATATTGTAAGTGTTCTTGCTGTTAGAGCTTAAGCTGTGGAACTTAAAAAAAAAAAACATTTTGGAATTGTTATGCGGGTTTAAAATTCGTGATCTTTTCGCTTTCACAGATTTTTAAAAAAATCTCACTTCAGGTTAATAGGTACCTGTTAATTTTGTTTTTTTAATTTATTGTAATTATTATTTTTTCCTGATCTCTTATTTGGTTATCATACATTTCTCCTATAAGTGAAACCATTGACTTTTTTTTTTCTTTCTGGCATATTTCATTGAGCATAATCCCTTTTAGTTCCAAACATGTTGCTACGAATGGCATGACTATATTTTTTGATTGCTGAATAGTATTCCATTGTGTATATATACCACATCTTCTTGATGCAGTCATCTATTTTTGGACATTTAGGTTGTTTCCATATCTTGCCTATTGTAAATAGTGCTGCAGTAAACATAAGGGTGCAGGTATCCTTTTGTATTAATTAACAGGCAGATATTAACCGGAGACATTCTGCAGGGGAGGGGGAGGGAGAGGGATCAAAACAGGGGAGGGAAGAACACAAGGGAGTGTGGTGATGGTGCACGGGTGAATTGGTGATGGGAATTTTATGGGGACTGCACCTGAAAGGAGAAAGCATGCATTGTACAAAAAGGAAGAATGATGTAAAATACATACATACATACATAAAATAAAAAACAAAAACCCCTGTTTTTAATAAAGTACATTAAGTCATAAACCAAAAAAACTCACTTCAAAAATAAATCTGCTCCATGAATAATATATCAGAGGATACAAATTAATGAAAAGCCAAGGCAAAACCAACCATAATTTCATGAAATAAATCACAAAAATTTACAGTCTTAATCGTTTTCATGCATATTTGTATGTATGTGTGAATGTTGGTTATATCTATACGTAGATTCATGCTGTATGTGTCTAAATACCTCTTTTGAATATCTTTTAGGAATTCAGGCTTATGTATTTCTTGTTTTAGGGTAAGATAATGGAAAAACATCTACTTTCCATTTCTTTTTATATGTATAAACTTTACAGGTATAAGGGAGTAATACTTTAAACTGTAACTGCATACAATTTGGAATTTATATAGATTGCACAGAACCTGTGTAACAATGTTTTCATGCAGACTTGTTAATTGTCACATGTGGTAAGTTAGAAACTGATTTGTTTTGGATGTGTTCATTTGAAATCATAGTTTGTATTATTTTCCTCAGGTAAAGTTTTCTGAAATATTTTCTTTCAGAATCTTATTTTTGAAAATAACAAAAAAGACATTTGTCAGAAAATGAAAGGGTGGTTTATCAACCACTTAAATATGTACTCTGTTCATGTGTAGTTGTGCCATAAATATTTTACTTTCTAGAAATTTCAGCAACAGAGTATTTTTTTTAGTCATCCTCTCAATGCTGATCTTATAGTTACCATTCAAGTGTCCAGGGAGGGAGGTTTGTAATAATGAATCGCAGAGTACCAGGCTATTTATTGCATGTTGCTTCATCAGCATAAAATAGTTAAGTCTAGCTCTCTCAGCATAATGTCCTATTAAAGAATTTTGTTTGCTTAACTGGCCAAGGACAAAAATATGTGGTTGAATACTTTTGGCATAAATTAGTAATGAAGTTTCATCAATATAAATTCCTAGCAAGTAGCTGTCTTCATTTACCTTTCTGTTTTTAAAATATTCTGTGGATTGGGAAAGCAGTTCCTGGGTAAATGAGATTTATCAGAGTCTAAGTCAAGACTTGAGAAGGGATCAGCTATTTATTCTTTTGTTTCTAGACTTTGAAAATACACGATTAAGGAAGAGTGTTGAGGCTGTAGGAAAGGACGTGTGGAGGGCATAACAGAAAATGGCATGAAAGTAGTGTGGACTTAATCTTAAAGGGGAAATTTGTCTTTTGATCCTTTTTGGCAAATCTTTTTTTACCTGTGATGAACTTCCTAAACACATACTTCCTCAAGACTATGTTGATTCCTGTTACGTTGGGTTTTTGACCATGATGTCAGTCAACACTTACCTATCCATCATGTGTGTAAGTACAGATGATCTTTAACTACTAGTGATTTGAATTTACAGCACACCATAATTCCACTGTTGTCAGTTGACAACTGTTATTGTCTGTTGGTAGCACAGAAATAACTTCATTGGTATGTTTGTGTATCACTTCCAAGAAATAACCATTTGTCAGACTTCATAGCTTAATTTTAAAAGGAAACTGCTTGTTTCCTATATGTGTGGGGGTGGGGGTGGGCAGGCTGAATGGAGACAGGACTTGTGATGGTGTGAAGGGTTTATTCAGGTTGTTGGCTAGGGTGATCAGAGGAAAGAGGACAAAAACAAGATGAAAAATGGGGGTGGGGCACTAAAATGAGTACATGAATATAAGCCCTGGTGAAGTTGAGCTGTTTAGAATTGGAGTAACTGAAAAACTGCTAGGAAAAAAAAAAAGTAAGGAAACTAATTTATTTACCATGTAAATAATATTTATTAAAGCTTTTCACAATTCTGAAAAAAATCAGAAATCCCAATTCTATGGATTGGGAAAGCAGTTACTAGGAAAATGAAATTTATCAGAGTCTTGACTCAAGGCTTGAGAAGGAATCAACAATTTATTCTTTTGTTTGTAGACTTAGTTACAAGTCACTCAGTTATCAGTTACATTTCATTATTGAAAGGCTTTTTCTTTTCTTTGTTTTTCATTAACTTTTTATTTTATTTTTATTTTTTTATTGTTGCTTTTATTTATGTCTTTTACATTACTGTGTATTCCCTGTAGGTTTCCACCACCACTTCACCCATTAACTGTTTTTAAACAGTAAGGTTTTGGATGTACTTGAAGTGCCTTTTACCACTTCTCTTGGGTTACCTATCTGTCTGCCACCTACTTTCCTTTATAGATCCAGTTAAAGCTGTGCTATGGATCTTTGCCTGAACAGTGCCTCATCCTCTTCTCCTTTTTAGTGCTGCTTTTTGTGTGCGTTTCCAGAGCCTTTGTGTACACACCTCTATAGCAGCTAGCTCATGTCATTAGAGCTCTTTTTTTTTTTTTCCCAAACCTCCCTCTTTCCTCTTCACTAGGCTGCTGGCCCCTTATGACAGGGAATGTCTTATTTTCATCTCCTGCCTCGCTCACAATTAGTCTTAAATATTAGTTAAATAAGCAAATCAGAAAATATTAGTATACTCTGTAGAGCTTAAACTCTCAGTGGAGTCATGCTTTTAGATATGAACATTAGAATTTATAAGATTTTTATATTTAAAAAATTTCAAACAAAGGTAGTATTTTTTTCTAAAATTGGCATGAAGTGAAAAGACCGTCTTTGGAAAGGTATATTTTCCAGTTAAAATTGATACACAATTTTTAGTTGTAAAGCTAAAACAATTTTCAGCCCTGTTTTAATTGAATAGTAGTTTATTGTCTTTTTTGGCCTCCGTTATGGCTCATTATTGCAGTTATAAGGAATTATGGCAAAGTAGAGTTTAAACAGGTAATTTACCAATAGAATTTGAAAAATGAGTTCCATTTTGGAGTTTGACACTCTGGTAAATGTCCTCTTCCTCCCCCTGCAAATCTAAATTAAAGGTATGATTATGGGGTGTAGAGACATACTGGATATTTAATAGTGTAATTTTGCATTTATAGTTTGGTGGATACTTACTGCTGAGTAACATATGCTAATTAAGAAACAATAGGTGTAGATTCTTAAGTGATGTGTTCTGCCATTCTTTAAAGTGTATTTTAGAAGCATTTCTTGCACTAATGTCAAAAGTAAAAAGAGGACAAATCTCCGTGTTTTGGGTATTAAAAAAGTTAACAATTTAGGCAGAATCTAAGATTAAAGTTACCATCTCATATATATGGTTCCCTAATTTTTCCTTTCTCCGGATAGTCGGAAGACTATTGTAGTTATATATAGATAAAGTGGAACAGGCCATGTCTTTTTTTAAATATAAAATTGGGTCATGTGCAGAGGTACTGTCCCCATTCAGTTGTTAATTAATAGCAGGTATGGCCCACAAAATTAACATTTTCTTTGTTCCCCTTTTAAAGATTTTTCTTTATGAAAAATCCACTTATTTTTATTGGTGATAATTCATGAACATGGTTGTCACATTTAAGTATGTGGTACTGGAGTCTTATAATTATTAGAAAACTAATTTTTATTTGATCCATATATTGAAAGTGCTCCTTGTTGTTCAATCCGCTATTCTTTTTAGACTCAGAAAAGTGACAGTGATAGTATTAACTAGTAAACTTGTGTTTCTTAAGGTGTGGTCAATGGATCATCTGTAATAGACTCATCTAGGGGAGTTTATTAAAATATTTGTGTCATATCTCAGAATTACAGAGGGGTGGAGAGTAAGAAGCAACTGGTGGCACAGATTTCAGAATTTTCTTTAAGTTGTTTTTATAATCGAATTTTTGAAGCAGGGTGAGCAGTTTGCCCTAAACCCATTCAGGAAGATTTAGTTTTTTTTATGGTTTTGGAACAATAATATACACAAAAATCACATAGTGTCCTTAAAAATACAGATTCTTGACTACCACCCCACCATTCTCCACCCCTTAATATTTATAAGATTAATATTTATATTTATAAGACTAATACTTATAAGGCTCCAGTACTACATACTTAAATACTGTCACTTTTATGAGTCTAGTGGAATAGGCAGGTACTCCAGATTCTTGTCCTAATCAAACTGTAAAGGTTATAATTCTCATTGCTATACAATGGGGGAATAAAGCACATAGAAAAAAAATGCATACATAATTGCATTATGTAGAAAAAACTAATATTTTAGTTTTTCTTAATCGATCCTGTTTTTCTCACTTACCTATATATTCTTTGTCATGTTATTAAAAATCATTATGATTTTAAGTACTTTTATAGTATTCTCTCATATATGATCACTGTTTGTTTAACCGATTCTCTGTTGTTGGATGTTCTGATTTATTTGGAATGAACATCTTTATAGGAAAAGTCTTTCTGTATCTAGGATTTTCCCCCTTTTGCTCAAGGGTCTAAAAATATTTTTAAAAACTGTTGAAACACACTGAAACTGTTTTCCAAAATAGTACAGTTAATTAAAATTACCAGCAGTAAATGAATGTTACATTCTGCTTTCATAAGTATTGTGTTTGTTAAAAGAAAAAATACTTATATATTTCTGGTTCACTAGATAAAATGGTGCAAACTCAGCCATCCCTTGTTAATACATGTTTTGTGTATATGTAAAAATTAGTTTGATATTTTGTATTAAGTATTTTTTTCTGGTGAGACTTTATATTCTCAAGACTTCTTGAGGAAAATTATTAGTGATCGATAGTGAGTCCCTTGATTTTTTTCCTTGATTTGAGCTGTTGATAATCAACATAAATAATTTCTTCTAGCCAGAGATCAGAGTACTAACAAAAATTATGAGTATTCTTAATATTCTTTTTCTTCACACTTTGGAAATTGAAAATTTAAGCTGATGTTGGTTAGGTCTAGAGTTAGTTTATTAAGAAACCGAAATTTCTATTTCTCCTGGAAACTATTTCTAACAGCTTATGAGCGACATTTCAATGAACATCTGTCAAAAAATTTAAATAGTGGTAAGAGTGAAATATTAAAGTTTTATCTTTCATTGTCAGTAAACATTTTCTAACTATGTAGCTCTACTTAAAATTATTGTTGTATCTTGGTTGAAGACACTTGACTATTTCTTAGTTGATTAGTTTTGAAGAACACAAGCGAAGTTTGTAGATAGCCTGATTTTAACAAATTACAGAGGATTCCCTTTTCCTCTCACAGTGTTTCATATTTACATAATTATTTTTATTTCTTGAATTCTTTCCTTTATTACCTTTTATAAAATAAATAAATAACTACATTATTTTTTAAATTGAGGTAACATTGGGATCCTTCCATTGTTGTTTTATTTTTTTTTCTTTTTGGTTTACTGCTTTACAACAGTATATATGATTTAAAGGTATAGGATCATAAAATTTTGGTATATGTTATCACAACATACCCACCACCAAGGTTCCAAAAGTCCTCACTTTCTTCCATTGTGTACCTTCCCCACTTTGCTCTTCCTTCTTTCCTTTCCCCTCTGGGAGTCTCAGTTCAGCAGTAAGATTTCTTGGGTTTATTATTGGTTTGGTTTTATCTGACTCTTTGATTTGTTTTTCTATATTCTGCATATAAGCAACACCCATCTGGTAGTAGAATATTTGTCAATTTTCTTTCTGTCATTATCTCCTGTAGCTCCACCCATGTTGTTACAAAAGCAAAATTTCACCTTCTTTAATAACTGAGTAGTATTGCATTGTGTGTATAAATGTGTGTATATATATATACACACAACTTCCTAGATCTCTCATGTCTTTGGGAACCCACCCTGAATGCCCTGATCTTGTCAGCTTGGTAGGGTTGGACCCTGTTAGTACTTGCGTGGGAGACCCTTTATTACTTTAATGATGTAAACCTTTTGTTCTGTCCTGTTAACTCTCTGAGATTGCTAGATCCTGTTTTGGTTTGCCTTCCCTGTGCTCATTTCTAAACCTCTAGGTAGAAAGCTGAGAATGGTAGGAATCACTCATTTTCTTCTTTCAGGGACTGCAGCCCAGTAGTGATTGTTGGACAGTGTCTGAAAATACGTGTTTCCTGTGTTTAGTAAATTTTTAGTTGTTATTGACAGGAAAGTAGTTTTGGAGTACTAGCATCTGGAAATTGGTCTTCTAATAATGTCTCAGTTGTTGCAACTAGTGATTGTTTTAGAGCCTGTATTTTGAACTATTTAGGTTGATACCATCAAGTTCCCTTTTTTGGGAAAATTTCCTTCTCTTTGACTTCTAAATACCCCATTTCCTGTTAAACCTTCTACTTCTTACTTTCCTTTCTGCTTCCTTTAGTGAATTCTCTTACTTTGGTGTCTTGGAAAAAAACCAACCACACACACTTATACTTACATATATATTTTTATATGAAATTACTACTAAAACACTGTACGTCACCATGGCAGACCTTGTGTTAGCTTTTTACGTATGTTCTCATTTTATTCATAAAGTAACTGCTTAGAATTCGCCAAGGTTCTGGTTTCCTTCTCCTCCCATCTGTACACTATCTCAAGTTTTTGGTTCCACCTATGTAATGGTAACTTTTACATTTGTATTTTTAGCCTTGATGTCTTTACTGAGTTCCCGGTCTGTGTATCTAACAATCTCTGAGCACTTCCATCTGGAGTTTCAAAAGGCATATCAACCTAATACAGTCTATGTGAAACTATGCTTTGTTTCTTTTTATCCTATCCTTTACCTTATTTAATTTACGATATAAAAAAACCACAAAAGTTGTGCTTCACATAGACAAACATATAATCTGCCTGTTAATTTAGCCTATGTATTGCTTGAATCTGGCTCTGCTTTTCTATTCCTGCTATCCTTGTCATGTTGTACCAGCTTCCTGACCAATCTCTGCTTCTAGTTGTCCCCCTAAAATCAGTAATGCAGCTGTTTTAAATCAAAATGTAATTTCTGATTTAAAATCTTCAGTATTTTCCTAAATGTTGTTGGATAGTGTTTATGCTTTTTAACATGATGTGTAAATGCTCCTTGTGTCATAACTTGCTCCACCTTCGGTCTTTCTCTTGCTGCTCCACGTCAGCATAAGTCCTTGACTGTACGTGCTTTTTTTTTCTTCCAAACATTGTTCTTGTTGCCTCCTATCTCCCCATATTTTACATGGTTCAATGTTGGGTCCCTGTAGGCCAGTTTCCAGCAGGGGTTGTAGGTAGATTTCCCCATTCCAACAAGCAGTTTTTGGACACCAGTAGGGTGTGCAAGAATTCAACTCAATTCGGACACTATCTACTTGGAGATAGCATCAGATTCCACAGGCTCCGTCTCCAAATTCTTCCCTCTACTTCAGACACATGCCGTAAGCCCCAGCAAACCTGTACTTTCAAGCTGCCAGCTATTGATCAGGTGTGCCCACAACCCCTCCTCAGACTACCTGTTCAAAACCCAGATTATGTCTGTTCTCTGACCAGTTGACTATGAATCAGAGCTTCTCAGGTCACCCACATCCGATTCGTTTGCTAAAGTGACTAACAGATCTCAGGAAACCCATTTACTCACTCAATCAAAATTATTACAAAGGAGACAAAAGGCACGAATTGGAGAGATGCATAGAATAAGGTATGCAGAAAAGGCACAGAGTGTCCATGCTCTCTCCTGGTGTGACATTTTCCCTTAAATAGTCACAACTTGGAAACTCTGAAGCCCTTCCTCTTTTTTAAAAAGATTTATTTTATTTTATTTATGGATATTTATTTATAGGGTGCAGGGGATTCACCAGAGGACTCAGCAGAGACAGAATAGGCAGCAGAACAGGGGAATCTATTGAAATACACTGCTTAGGGGAACAGTGAGCAAGACAGGAGAGGTCTGCTGCACGATGTGGGTTAGCTCCCTGGCCAGGTATTGAATTCTTGCTGAAGTGGCTAATGATAGCTTGATAGTGCTGAGACTTTAACCCCTGCCCCACCAAGGAGGATCTTCTATTTTTTTAAGGAGGCTTCATTGTATAGACATGATTAAATCTTTGGACATTGGCAACTGAACTTAACATATAGGCCTTCTCCCATCCTTGGAGGTCAGGGGTGGGACAGGACATTCCAACCCTCTTTTCAAGGTTTTCTTGGTAAACAGCCTCTTTCCTCAGGTTTTTTCCAAAAGTTACTTTCATTAATATACCAAAAGATACCTTGAACACTGTACATTTGTGAAATTGCAAGACTTCTGCGGCAGCTGTTAGACAGGAACTGTGCATGAAGACCAAATGTCTATGAATGACCTATGTATATATTTCTTATAAATTATCTTAGCTGGCTAAATTTTTTATTCATATCAAAGGTTGAGTCACTTGTTTCCAGTATCGCATTGTAGCTCTGGCATTATTATGTGTTTAAATGATCTGTTTGTTTTGCTTCCTTTTACTGTATTATGAGGTCCTAGAAAACAAGCCATTTTGTGAATTCATATTTATAACCTTAGTACCTGAGTACTTGCTGTTCAATTAATTTTTATAGTTTTTATCTTAAATGGTGCCAGAACTTCTTATTCTTTCCCCCAAAATTGAGGTGTGGATGTTTTCCTAGTTTCCTAATCTCTGTCATCTGTAACCAATACCAAGTCCTTGAATTTTGCTTTTACTCGGGCATATGTGTTTGCATTCTTACATTCTTGTGTTTGTTCACTCATCCAACAAGTTTGTGTGCTAGGTGGTGTAATACTGTACTGTAGTACTGAACATTGCTTTGAATTTTATGGCATTTACAGATTAATTTGACACAATTAATATATTTACAAACTTTTTCCAGTTAGGATCAAGGACTTAGCTGTTCAACTCTAATTTTAGCTACCTGAGGAGAGTATTATTAGTGTTCCTCATTTGATTTGTTACCTATCTTTTAAGACTTATTTGTTCAGTATTTAACACTTTTTCTCAAGCTGTGAACGAGATTATTTAGTCTGTTTTTCATTTCGTCATTGCTCACGTATGGGAAGCTGATTAGATGGTATATAATCTGTATTTAGCCAACTCACTAAACGCCTTCATAATTTTCATGGATTTGGAGTTTCAGATATTGGTTATATCCATGACAGATACCAGCCTTTTTTCCTTCTAGGTGTTTAAGAATTGAATTCATTTTTAATATCTCAGTACATTGTCTAGGACTTCTAGTACAATGTTGGAAAAAGCGGTGTTATTTGACACCCTGTTAGTTTTGACATTAGTGAAAATGTTTTATAGGTCTTGCTAAGTAAAATGTTTGTTTTAAATAATACTTAAAAAACATATTAAGGAAATATTACTTATTTCTCACTTACTAAAGAGTTTGATCCTGAATCCGTGTTGAATTTTATCAAATGCATTGTTGGTGTCTGTAGAGACAGTCATGTTGATCTGTTAATGTAAAGAATTGCAGTCTAAGATTTCCTAACATGTGTGCATTTTCCTGAATTTTTAAAAATGCAGTGCTGAATTTGATTGGTAACCTCTTATTTAGGATGTTTTCATTTATGTTTATAAGTGAGATTGGCTTATAGTTTTTATTTAACATCTGCTTTTTCAGAATTTTGCTAGTGATGTAGACTGTTTAATCATTGCAGTTTTTTTAAATTGGAAAAACTATTTAAATTTAAACTGTTTAAACAGAATTTCCTTGTTTTCTTAAAGATTCAGTAGAATATGTCCAAAAACCTCATTTAGAAAATTACTGTTTCTTGAACTTACTTCCCTAAGTTCTAGTACTTGCTGGATATTTTCTAGATAAAGGTCTATGAAATATTATATGTAATTCTCTTATTATGTTAATATTTAGTCATAGAAGCACTGTGCTTCTTGTCTAATTTACCAGAATATGAAATTAGTCTGTAAGAGAAATACATAAAAATCTGTTTTCATAGTTAAGTTTTCTGCATGGATTGTTTGATGGTAGTCTAAACTCAAAAGCTAACATTTTTAGTAACACTGTCTACTTTGTATCAGTGAGTATAGTACTTTATAACTATATGTGTAAAAAGACCAAAAGGCAACCATTTTATTAACATTCACGTTTTGTGTTATTTTTACTGTTTTTTCCATTAAGACTTATTTACTCTGTGATTTAGACTCATAATTATTTTATAGGCAAATACTGTTTTAGATGTTGAAGTACTTAATTTGAAATAAAACTGGTTTAATGTATCCATTCCCATTTCCCTTTTTTCAATTCAATATTTTTAGCATTTATAAAACTCTGGGTACATTACAGAAATAATTGAATATGTGACTATAACTTGAAGATTTGTGTGGTAAAGCAGTGATCCTCAAGCAAGGGCAATTTTGTCTCCAGGGTACACGTAGCAATGTCTGGAGGCTTTTTAGTTTGTTCCAGTGGGAGGATGCCATTATCATCTAGTGGGGTGGAGGCCAGGATGCAGTAAACATTTTTACCATGCACGGAATGGCACCCCTTCTCCCTGAGGGATTGTCTGCCCCAAAATGTCAGCACTGCCACTATAAAGGGAAAACTATACATACACAAATGAATATGCAGTATAAAAAGGTGTTCTCAGATATGTGCTTTTTCCTTCAGCAACTAGAATTCTAATTTAATGCAGTTTGCAGTGTCCTTATGTAAAGGATACTAAGCGTATCCTGCTCTTGACTGACATCTAGTGAAACATTTGAAAGTAAACGATAAAATAAAGTTGTAAAGGTTAAATATGTAGATCAGAGGTTACTGCTAATACCTATTTTCTACTGTTGGGGAATTCACAGATAAGGAAACTGGGGCGAGATTAATTCATGTATTTGTGACTACTGAGAAATTATCACTGAGAAGGACTAGAATGTAGTTAGCTCTTAGGTAAAAGTATTGTTTTTCTTTGACATTTCACTTATATTTTTAATTTAATAGTAGGATATAGACTATAAAATCTGTTTTAATAGTTTTTTGAATAAATGCTGAGTTACCCATGTGTAAGATTTTTATATTTAAATAAAATGTCCAAAATCATAGAATTTTAGATCCAAAGGAGATCTTGCTGTTTAATCTAGTTCCTTCTTCTATAGAGACTAAAAAATTCAGTTTCAGAGAGTGATCTCTAATCCAATATCATATATAATTTGTTAGAACCAGATTTCGAGCTTGAACCCATAGTCAGAGATTCTTTCAGGGTGAAGAAAAGTATTAAGTAAGCACATTTTGGATTGTATTTAAACTTTTTAGATTTTTTAAAATAAAACTATGAATATTAAAATTGTTACTATATTTTTTAGAAAGAATATATTTACATGTTTTTAAAATGAATATATATGTATGCATTGTAAATTGTTAAAAATTTTAAATTATTAATCTTGTGTCTCATTTTAATATGTAAGTGTTGCACTAGTATAAACATGAATATTTAAAATTTTTCACAGGCAACAACACCTCCAAATCAAGGACGACCAGATTCTCCTGTCTATGCTAATCTGCAAGAACTGAAAATATCCCAGTCTGCTCTCCCCCCACTTCCTGGGAGTCCAGCGATTCAGATTAATGGAGAATGGGAAACTCATAAAGATAGTTCAGGACGTTCTTTTTATTATAACAGAGGAACACAGGAGAGAACTTGGAAACCACCTCGTTGGACTCGGGATACAAGCATAGGCAAAGGAGATTTCCAGAGTTCAGGAGATCAAGAGGTATGAATAATTAAGGAATGAAGCGATGAGTTATCAAACTTTTTCTGTTATTCAAAAACAGAAGCAGTGAATAAGGCTGTATACACACACACACACATTTATATTTAAACACACATACATGTGCTTGTGTGTACATGTAATATGTATATGTGTGTCTGTGTAAGTGAAATAAATCTAATTCCTTTGCCACAAATGGATAGTTCTGTACGTCTGATAAATTTACACTAAAATTATTTTATCTAACAAGTGCTCATGCTGTTTCCCCTTCGTCCTGCTCCTGTCGTAGAGAGTAGTACAGTAAATGGGCCAGCTGTATTTTGAGAAATACTCATCTTAGAGGTCTGGAGAAATTCCTTGAGACTAATTTAGATATGCAGGGAAGGCTTAGGTAGGGTTGATAGAATGGAGTTAATTCCTGCTGTTTGATGGATGGGGGTCCCTGCACCTTCATAGGGCACCTTGCTGTTAAACAAGGCATCTGGCTTGTAGAACAAAAACAGAGTTCTAAGTTAGGTAGAGCTGTAAATATCAGGTAACACATCCTGTATTTAGAAGGCTCTAAAAGCTTTCTGTAGTTAATAACTCCTTTTCTTATTCTATTTTTCAATTGGTTATTTTTAGCTTTGGTTTGGTGGTGACTTGTAGTTTTATTGTTCAAGAAGGAGAGTGAGAATAGTGAGAATTGTTCATATGTTATGGTAATAAGAAATGTTAATAAAATTTTTATTTCATAGAAAGATTTGAAAATAAATTGTTCTCTGTGTTAATAAAGTAAAATCTTATAATTTGGGAGAATTAGGGGAAAGGCTAAACTATAGAAAATTTAAAGGAATTTAAAGTACACAAAGGGAACTTTCAAAAAATAATAAACTGTTCTCATATTTAATTGATAGTTTGAACATGGAATTTTCAGTCAAATAATTTTTCTTACAATTGCAAGGCATATTGAACTTCACCTTCTGGTGACTTGGATCAGCTGCTAGCTGGGCAGTCTCCAGTGTTAGAAACCACCAGGTTTTTCCTTTAAATCTTCTATCTAGAAAATAAGATCTTGGTAGTTGGCAGTTTATGTATAGAATTACCCCTTGAACAACATGTATTAGACCAGAATTCACTTAACAGGTGAATTTATTTTCTGTCTGCTGGTTTGGAATTCACAAATTCAACCAGTCTTGGATGTTAGACCCCCATATAGTAGGGCAATTACAAATTACACAGATTTTTGACTGTTGGGGAGCTGGACCTCTATGTTCAAGGTCAACTGCAGTCCCTTAGTCTCTCTTCTTTCTGTTTGATACCCTGTCCCAGTTGTGCCTGTTGTCTCCTAACTCAGAATCTTCTAAAGAGGGAACAAATAAATCCCTAGGTGGTACACACCTAGTAGCCAGGCACGAAGAAGGGGATTCTAGCAATTTTAATCCTTATTTTAGTGCCCTGCTTTCAACCCCCATTCCACAAATAACTAATACTGTCAGTTTCATTTGTATCTAACACTGTCATTTCCTGAGTCATTTGAAGATTCCGTCTGTACATGTATCAGATTTCATTTTCCCTCCCCAACTGTACCCTCCCTGCAATCAGTTTAGATTCTTCTGACTTCTCTGCATATGATTTAGTTTTTTGCTCATGTACTCAATCTCCAGAGTTTTGTGACTATTGTCTCTTTGTGCTCCGTGTTCTTGTGGATTCAGGTCTTTAAAAAAAAGCCTATTTCCCTACTTTTAGTGGGGTGTGAGAGAACAAGTGTTAACTCATCTTAACTCAGAAGCTTAAGTGGTTACCCTAGAATAATAGTTCTCAACTGGGGGTAGTTTTGTCTCCTGAGAGACATTAGATAATGGAGACATTTTTGAGTGCTACAACTGGGGGAGTGTCTGATTAGAGAGAGGCCAGAGATACTGTTGAATATTCTGTGATTCACAACGTAGCTCCAAAAACTAAGAATTATCTGGCCCTAAATATTAGTGCTGCTGTTGAGAAACACTGACTTAGAAATTATATGCAAACTTAACAAAATCTAAATTTATTATATTCTTTCACCTTTGAACTATACAAAAATTTTTTGTGCTATAATGCTATTGTTATATTTTATTTCCTATTTTAGCCCTATTATTGCTGTACATAGTAACTCTTAAAATTAATTCTAATATTTAACATAATCTTTTCTCACATTTCTATGCAAATTAAATTTTCTTGGATAATTTTAGTTTCTGTTTGTTTGGAAATTAATTTTCCCTGTATTTTTAAATAATATCTTTTTGGGTGTATAGTTCTAAGTTAACTGTTTGTTTTTTTCTTAGTTGATTGAACATTTTATTCTCATGTTTTCATCATTGATGTTGAAAGTTTACCTGTTAATTTGCCTTCTTTAACAGCAGTTTGTTTCTTCCTGCTGTCAGCTTTTAAAATCTTGTACCTGTAATTTCACAATGATGTGATTAGGTAAAATATTTCTATTTTCTGCCAGGGCATTATTAGAACTCCTGAATCTGAGGAGCCCTATCTTTGATCAGTTTTGGAGAATTTTTAGCCATTAACTATATATAGCTTCTGGTCTACTTTGTTTTTGATTGTTTAATTTGCTCACTGTGTCATGTCTCATAATTTCTCCTATGCTTTCGAATGTTAACTGTCTCCATACCTCATACTCAATAATTTCCTGATCTAGCTCCTGTTTGCTAGTTTTCTCCTCTTCCTTTTTTTTTTGTTTTTTGTTTTTTGTTAGGATTACTTTGGGGTCTTCTATGGTTCCACATAAATTTCAGTATATTTGTTCCATTTCTTTAAAAAATGCCATCAAAACTTTGATAGTGATTGTGTTGAACCTGTGTATTGTTTTGGGTAGGATGGCCATTTTGACAGTCCAATCCAGGATTATTTGTGTTTAATGTAAGATTACAGTTTTTGGAAATTCACATATATAAAGTCTTTAATGCTGTAGTTGGAAATTTGATCCTTAAGAGAGGATTTGATTTTGCTTCTGCCAGGTGCCTAAAGAAACTAGAATTCTATAAATAGAGGAATTAATATTTCAGCTTTAGTTTTTACAGACCTCCTAGGTAGTAGTAATTTGCATTGCATGAAATTGTTTGAAATTGTAAATTACCCCAGTTTCTCTCAATTGTTGGGAAATATTTCTGTATTTCCTCCATTATGGAATAAAGATTTGTTTCTGGTTCACCCATAATTTGGGGGGACTTCAGCTCTGTATTGTGGGGTTACCTTTTAGACTTTCTTTGTTTGGTATACATGAGTCCCAAATACTGTGTGTAGTCTTTAAATTTAATATTCTAATTTGGGTTTTGACAAATGCTGTAAAGGAGGAAAATTGTTTTTTAAGTTCTATTTTTCTTTCTGGAATCTTGATTTTACTTTTTGTCCTCTGAGTAGTTTTTAGCTTCTTGCTCATTGATGCTTTAAAAAAAACCAAAACCAAATTTATGTAATATTCCAAATTGTTTCTATCAGGATACTTTTTTTGGTACCTACCAGCCATTCTCCTATAAACAGAACATCTGCGTAACAGAGCATCTGCTGCAATATATGTACCCAAAGTTACTGAGCAAGGTACCCTGATGAATGGAATTATTTAGTATAGAACAGTTAGCATTTGGATACCCCTTGCCAAATCTTAATTTAAAAAAATTCAATTAAATGACTCTTATTTTTTAAAGATTTATTTCATTTATGCATACAAGAACTGGGGTATAGGCTGGAGGTGTATGGAAGGGAGAGGATTCACCAGAGACAGTGTAGGGAGCAGAACAGGCAGATGTACTGAAATACACTGTTGAGGGGAGCAGCGGGTAACACAGGAGAGGTCTGCTGTGCCTGTGGGTTAGCTCCCTGGTCAGGGCAGGGATTGAACTCATGCCTCAGCTCCTGGTGATAGCTTGATAGCTCTGAGACTTTAACTCCTCACCACCAGGAAGGCCCTAAATGGCTCTTTTCTATCAGTAAATATCAAGATCTTAAAGCTATAAAGCTATTTCTGTTTTTATATTAAAATAAAACTTAATTGAGATATTAGAGTTACTTTTGATGCAGAAGAGAACATCAAATTGGGAGACTATGTTCATCATTTTGTCAACTAGGAAGTCATTTATGAAAAGATAGATTCAGTAAGTTTATTTCTTAAATCAATTTTACTAATTAGCTTGCCTTTTACTTCTGTTTCTGAAGTATTTTACTGCACTTCCTACATAAACTTGCATTTTAAGTTGTCTCAATTAAATAAACTTCAGTTTTTGAGTTTTGGTTTCCCTTTTTAAAAAAATTACTTCTACAAAACATCACTTATTTTTTGCAAGTCTTCTGTAAAGTTGTCTATGTCAGTTTTTATGAACATACTAACATTACATGTCTGTGTCTTTATATTACTGCTACAACATTGATGGCCTGTACATCTTCGCATTTCAGACCACATTACAATGGGAGAAATTATAGTCTGATTGAGTAAAGTTTCATTGCAGAGACTATTATATCTTAAAATGACCCTAGAACGTCATTTGCACAAATATACATATTTATTTAATTAATAAAGTTTAAGTACAGTTAGCAAATTGCTACTTAGTCACATTAAGTAGAGTTAATGTGACTAACACTACTTCAGGTTTGGAAAAACCTGAAATTGTTAAATTTTCTCAGTTTTCTAATTTGTTTCTCTTTTATGCCTGCAGCTTATCATATTTATTTTTTAAAGTAGAGCAACTTAAATTATTTCCATACCAAAATTTCTTTTCTCTGTATTGTGTTTGAATTTTCTCAATATTATTTTTTACTTGCTTTGAGGTTTAGCTTGCAACAGTCTTTAATAATCATTTGGTTGAATGAGTTAGGGAAACTTGCCAATAAGTTAGAATGCAATAGTGTTGCAAAACTAGTGTTTTTTTCTCACTTCTCACTCTCTAACACATTTTAAAATACAAGATGTATTTATTGAACCCTGCTCTCTGCCAGGCATTTGGCTAAGTACTTGTGATATGTAAGTGAGAATTTTCAAGAACCTTCATCCTCTACTTAGACATGTAAACATACAAACCTGTGTCACAGCTTAACCTAATTTCAGTTTAAAAGCAGCATTAAATAGAAGGTAGCCTTTTGTCTCTCAGTCTAGAAACATTGTTTTCAATTTTATAATATGGTGAATTTTTCTAGAATGTATTAATGTGATAAAATAACCACTAATATCTCACCACTTACAGTGTACCATTTAAAAGGCTAAGCAATTTGTTTTGCAAATTAAATATTCAAATATCTTTTAGCCAAATAAAGTTGATCTCTTAGATTTTCAGTTGCTGCATATTCATATTCAAGGAAGAAAAATCCTTATGTTTCTGACTATTTATAGCTTCTTTCATCAGAAGAAAACTACCACAGCATTTGTTACAGCCAGTCAGATAGTCAGTGTGGTTCTCCTCCAAGGGGTTGGTCAGAAGAGTTGGATGAACGTGGGCATACCCTATATACCAGTGACTATACTAATGAAAAGGTACATTCTTTTTTTCTCATTTAGTTTTGTTGGCAGCTTTCTGTCATAAAATAGCTGTGTACTGAAGTTTAGTGGCATTTAAAACACTTGTGAAAATATTCTTTTTTTGAAATTATTTTTTATTATAATTCTGTAATCATGCCAGTTAACATGAAAACTCAGTATAACTACTGATTCATGGTTTTAACCTGCTTACAATTACAGTGATTTTTGTGGTGTCAAAGCCCATTTGAGGTAGACCTTTTTAGAAGTAGACCTGTTGAGTGTAACTTGGTTTAGTCGTCTTAAACAAGAATATTTCTTTATATTTTTCTTGGGTAAATGTTTTGTGGGAATGTATTTCTCAACATGCCATTATGCTGTACCACCTCATTTTCTATACTACTTTTTCCTTTATAATCAAATTTATATTTTAATAAAACAAACCATGAATCTAGTAAATTATGTTCAAATAACTAGTTTTGGAATGCATATTGAAATTTTATGTGTGTGTTATATCTGGTATCATCAGAGAAGGTTCCTGGCTGGTTGTGCTTGGGAATAAATGGAGGTAGGTTCTTGTTCCTTGCTTCTACTTCAGTTATTTAACATTGGAATTTAAGGAAACAGTAGTTTTATTCATGTTACAATCAAGATCATATGTTTGTATTAGCAACACAGTATCTTTTCCCTCTCATATGCCCTGACTTTTATTGTGTAAGTTTGCTTGATACTCTTGTTTAAATTGTATTCAGTAATATGTGCTGACTGTAGAAGGTAATTTTCAAGGGTTTCTGGGAAGTTTGGGTTAAATCATCAGTTTTACTTAAAATACTTAAAGATTGAAACATGTTCCTTTGATTTTTCATCAATATTTTCAGGGTGGGCATGGCTCTGTATCCATTGCAGATATTAATCTGTGTATTTTGGTTATGTATTTTTTGTTGTATTGTTAAATGGTGCTTGAATCACTAGCTGGACATTGGAAGGAAGAGAGAGAAAGTGAATTTGGACTTAATAATGTTGAACTTACTTATTCTTACTGAACTTTAATTGCAAAGTATATTAGTATGAGTTTGTTAAAAATTTTTTTCAGTATTCTTAAATAAAATGAAATTCATAAGAATATGGCTGTAAAGCTTAAACTCACTTTTTAAAATTTAAAAATCTATTCTGTTTTTTATAGTGGCTCAAGCATGTTGACGATCAAGGTAGACAATATTACTACAGTGCAGATGGATCTCGGTCAGAATGGGAATTGCCAAAGGTAATAAAACAACACCGAGTTTCTATTTCAAAAGAGTACATAGAGTAGTATCCACAAAGGGTTTCAGTTGATTTACTTCCATTCAACTTTAGAAAGCAGCAAGATTATCTTTTTTTTTTTTCAGAATTTATTGAGACTCTTGTCCAGCTAAGCTTTTGAAGATAATCATTGTACTTCTGTTTAATACTAATAATATCTCTTTAAATTTTTTTTGGTTTAACTTAAAACTGCATTTCCATTATCCCTGAAAATAAGAATCCCCATTAATGCCAATAATGTTATATATAGTTTTCTTGACTATGTTGAGTTTCTTACATGAAATTGGTCTATTAATTTTTTATGAAGAGAAAGAAATTAATTCAATATTCCAGTTTATTCTTCTTATAGTATGCTTTGTAGTTGAGTCTGTGATTGTAAGATCTTCCAGGATATCATTGTATCTCTTTTCAAATAAGTATTCTAGCACTGAATTTATCTAAGCAGTAAGTTTCAGAATGGTGGTGTCCTTGTCACTATTGGTATTAAAATAATTTTAAATAACTGAGCAAACGTTTAAACTTTAATTAGTATGTTTTTTAAATGTTTTAGAAAAGAACTGTTATTAGTAGACATACTTATAGTGTTAATTATCAGGTAGACTTTATTTTTTAAAGAAATTTATCTTTTTCCCAAAATAGTTTTAAGAAAGATATTACTAGTTTAAAGACACATGGATATAAAAAAAAATCACTAGAGGTGGCTAAATTTACTAAAGGTTAATATAGTAAAGTAGTGCTATTAGTTGTTTCTTTCTATGTGAATGTTATGACTTTTAATTATTTTATAAAAATACAATACCTAATATTAATACAAAAGATATACAGCCTGTAGTTGATTTCTTAGAAGCACCCTTTGAATCTGTCTTGAACCAGTAGCAGAAGAGCTCTACTATAATTGTCAGCTTCTAAAATATTCTGATCTCTAGGAATAATAAGGTTGGTATAGTGGGAACTTGGTGGCGAGTAGATGGGTGAGGGTGAGAGATAAAAGAAATATTGATTCATTTGATTTATTTGGTTATCAACAACAGCCCCAGAATTTTCTTGTTTTTTTTTTTTTAATTTTTTTTCTCAAAAACTCAGAGAAGCATTTTGGTTCTTTTTTTTTTTTTTTAAGTTTTTTGTACTATTTTTTTGTTTACAACATTGCATATGATTTAGGGAAAAGTTCACACCTCTTCAGATATATGTTCCGACACCACACCTATCACCAAAGCTCCATAAAATGTGGGTTTATTTCTCGGTTCTCAGTTCTTCTCCATTTCTGTAAGAAATTAAATTGGAAAAAAAATCATATGTTTAATGATGTCCAAAATATGTAATACCTTCTGTGCTGAGGTAGTAATATATTTGGGGGCTATAATGATTCAACATTGGAAACTAAGTAACAGTGATTGGTTCTATAAAATGTGATTTTGGTTCTATAAAATGAAGTATGAATGAAGAGAGAGAAAACAAAATATCTCCCACTCAAAAAGAGCTTGTTCAAAGTTCCAAATAAGACACAGAGAACTCTAATACTATTACAGATGTGAGAAAATCAGGAGAGTGTTCTCCTGATGAAATTAATTTTTTTAATAACTTTATAAGGGCTTTATGTTGAGGATGTCCAGAGAATTTAATGAAAGCTTTCATTTAAAAAGCACAAAAAATTATGAAATATAAAAATGATACATGAGTAGATTAGTACAATAGTTAGAAATAGTTGACATGAAAAATATAGTCATTAAAATATGAAATGTAAACTCTAGACAGGGATAGGAGGATAACATATTAAAACATAGTTAAAAGACATGGAAGATTGATGGAAAACTTCTTATATTCATATATTAGAAATTTTGTTTTAAAAATATTGTTTCTGGGAGAAAAAGAAAAATATCGAATGGTTTCACTTATAACAGGACTATAGGGAAACCAAATAGGAGAGAGATACTCAGCGGGGGGAGGGGAAGATAAGGGCACAAAAGGGAATAGAAAAGAATACAAGGGACCATGGAGATGGATCACGGGTGAATTGGTGGTGGGCTACCCAAGGGGAATACAAAATGTAAAAGACATAAATAATAATAATAAAAAAAATAAATAAATAAAAGTATTGTTTCTGGGAATTTAAAAAACTGAAGGGAGACATGAATGTTTAACTGGAAAATACACCTTGACTACCACTCGGGATAGATAAAAATCACATGCTGCCAAAGTTTTACTGTTTTCTCCAAAATTCAGTTTAGGGAGAGCCTTAGAAGCCATCAAGTAGTAAAAGATTAGATCATCTAGTATGAGAGCTTGCATCATTGGATCCATTCTTTACCCACTCCTTTATTAGTGCTTTTGGCTTTATGCCTACACAGTGGACTCCCACTGTGTATGAGGGTGTATTTTTCTGTCCTGAGTCCAGTCATATGACAAAATGAACAGAAACTAAGAGATCTGTGGGGAAATACTAAAATGCTACCATTTATTGCATTGAAGTTCCAGAAGGAGAGGAGAGAGACTAAAAAATATTTGAAGAAATAACATTTGAAAATGTCCGTATTTGGCAAAATTTTTTTATAAAACCAGATTTAAGAACCTGAGTAAACAATAAACAGGATAGTCACAAAGAAATTCACACCCAGACTCATTGTAATGCAATTTGTGAAAACTAAATATTCCCCCAAAATCTTGAAAGCAGCTCAATAATATGTTGTTTAGCCTATTATCTGTAGGGTAATAATGAAATGAACAGCAGTGAGCATCTTCAACCATGAAGTTGGAAGGAAGTGGTATAATAATATTTTTCAAATGGTGAAAAAAGTACCGTCATCCTATAATTATACATCACACAAAAACATCCTTCCGGAATATAAATATAGAAAAGGTATTTTCAGATGAAAGTATGCTAAGATTTGTCACTAGCAGTCTTGTTACCAGAGAATTGCTAGAGGAAGTCCTTCAAACAGAAGAGAAATGATAACTGAAGAAAAGTTGAAACATCAGGAATGAAGAAAGTACAATAAAAGGGTGACTATCTGAGGAAACTTTTGTCCTGAGTTTTAAAAATTACATTTGAGATTCAAAACAAAAATTAAAACATTGGTGAAGACTTAGTACTCATATGTGGAGATGACAACTCTATCACAAAAGAGGGACGAGTAAAGGGATGAAATTGTTGGTAAGATTTCTGTTTTTTTCTTCTGCATTTGTAGTAGTAGAGTGTTGATATTAGTACAGTAAATACTCACTTTACATGATTGATTTTTGAAAATTTTAATTTAAAGCAAAATCACATCACAAAACCAGCTCCTTAAATAACATCCTGTTCAAAGTTGAATGGGCTTTTTTTTCTCTTCAATGTTACAATGAAATTCTATGACCTGCTATGGACAGTGATAAATTAAGTATATAATTTGTAACACAGAGGACACATGCTGGACAAGCTACTTACAGATAGGTTCAAGAAACTACATAAAATATGTTTAAAAATTGGTCATGAAGCCCATAGGAGGGGGAAATGGTGAACAGACAATAATAAAATCGCAGTTTTAAGTCCTAACATTTCTATTACAAGATTCTGAGAATGTATAAAAAGCCATGACCTAGCTATAAGCGTCACAAGAAAATCATACCAAATATAATGATATATTACATCATGCTAAAGGTTATCAAATAATCTGTAGTAAATATCATCCTTCATGGTGCAATTGCAGAAGTTTTCACATGAGAGTTAGGAACTTGACTATAGCTTTTCTGTCACTGCCTCTATTCAAAAATGAAATAATAAAAGAAATAAGAATTAAAAACAAAAATATCTACGTATTATTTTGATATCTCTCCCCACTTTGTCTCTTGTGAATCCTCTCATCAGGCCTATACTCCAGTTCTTCTATGCAATAAATAAATAAAATAAAAGTTTCTTAAAAAAAAAGAGAATCTTCAACTTGTAAGAATTCAGCAAAAGTTGCTGGATAAAAGATCAACATAAAAACAACCTATTTCTCTGGTAAAAAGTCAGTTTAAAAACGTGGTAGGAATAAAGATCCTCTTGTCCATTAGGAGCAACAGCAATAACAAGAGTCATAACTAAGAATACACATGTTAAAGGTCCATTGGATTTTAGGAAAATGTCATAGCAGAACTGAGAGGCGTAAAAGAAGACCTGGATGATTGGTGCATTGCTCTTATGGTATTGAATTGGGAAGCCTAACTTTATAATTATTAATATAAAAATAAATTCACTGCATGTCCATTTGCTGTCCCCCTCCAATTTTTTGGGAACTAATGCTAAATTTTATTTGCAAAACATGATCTGTGAAGAACCAAAATATTCCTGAGCGGGTGGGGGAAATGAAGAATGGGTTTCCTGCCCTGGCAATTAAGATGGGGTAGAAAGGGCAAATGTATAGAGGAACAGACCAGTGAAACAGAAAGTTCAGGCGTGGCATTCCTAATCGATGGTTTAATAAGTGTGGGCTCTGCAGATACGTTGCCAAGATGATTGGTTCTTCCCATGAAAAAAATGAAATACATGTAGATCTTGACTTCAGTTCATACTTAATAATTAATCTATGTAGGTTAGAGGTGTAAATGTAGTAAATAAGATTTTAAATACTGTTGAAGGATGTATCACAATTGGTAGGGTTTTTAAAAACATAACTATAAGGATAAATTATAAAATGAAAGATTGACAAATGTGGCTACATCAAATCAAAACACCTAATGTAAAAGATACCATATACAAAGGAGAGACAATGAGCTGCAGACTAGAGAAAGATATTTTCAACTTATATAGCTTGTGGAAGTTTTAAAATGTATAAGGAACTTTCTGGTTCTTTCTGTATTGAGAAAGATAACCCGGTTTTAAAAAAAGGCAAAATGTGTGACTAAGCTATACACAGAGGAGGAAGTACATGAAATAAATACATGAAGACATTTCATTTTATACTTTTATTGGTTTTGGTTTTTTTTTTTTTTATTGAGGTCACATTGCTTTACAACACTGTGTATGATTCAGAGATACAGGTTCACATCTCTTCAGATGTATGTCACCACACCACACCTACTGCTAAGGCACACACAATCCTCCACCACAGTCCATTGGGTCCCCTTTGCTTTCCTTTTCTCCCATCCTCTCTGGCATCCTCAGTTCTGCAGTCAAATTTTTAGGGTTTGTTTTGGTTTAGTTTTACCTGTTCCTTTGTTTTGTTTGTATATATTTCACTACTAAGCAACCATAGTAGTTGTAAAACTCAAAATCTGGAGTAGGTACCCATTAAAATTTATACACAAGCTTACAAGTATACATTTTAGTTACTGCTAATGATGATTGAATTGTACGGAAAATACAACCCTGCTTAATAGTTGTGTTTTCATGTAGAGATTTCTGGTACATTATTATTATAATAATTATTATCATCATTGTTATACTGTTGGTAACCTTTAAGCTTTATCTATGTTCATGCTAAAAATGATCCCTGTGTGAACTTCTGTGACAGATTTTAAGAATGCTGTTTGTTAAACAACAGTGAGTTAAAAACAACTGGCCGTATGTGATCACCTGCCTTTGAAAAATCACGTATGTGATTGCCTGGCTTTGATAACTTCTTTTTTTTTTTTTTTAAAGATTTGTTTATTTATGCATACAAGCTGGGGTGTAAGCCAGAGGTGACTGTGTGGGGGTCAGTGGGTGAGAGGATTCACCAGAGACAGAGTGGGAAGCAGAATAGGCAGATAGACTGAAATACACTGCTGAGGGGAGGAGTGGGGTAGTCAGGAGAGGTCTGGTGTACCATGTGGGAAGCTCCCTGGCCTGGTATTGAAATCGTGCTGTCTCTGTATAGCTTCATAATGCTGCGACTTAACCAGTTGTGCCCCAGGGAGCCCTGGCTTTGATAACTTTTAATGTGAGGAATTAAATAACAGCTTTGGGAGGGAGTTTGATGGGTGAATGTGGCCTCATGTTAGAAAGTAAATAAATGGCATATTGTGGAGAAAGATGTTGGAAGATTTTTTAATATTAAAAGTATCTCCCAAATAGAGTTTTATTAAAATTATAGTGAATCATTAAAACATAAGAATTACTGGATTTTTCAGATGTGGGGGGGGTTGGAGTAGAAATTAATTATCATTTGGTTTCAGGAGATGAGTATAGCTTTTAAAAAGTAGGTTAATTTTATTTTGTTTTTACTGTAATTATCATTTACTAAAATTGCAAGTATCAGATAGTTTAACCCTTAAAAACCTCACAATTTTCAAATACTTTTGCTTGGTGATCTACTTGACCTTTCAAACACACGATTTAATGTCTTATTGATAATAAGTTCCTAATTTTATATGTCCTTTTGGCAGTTATTACCTATCCTTTATCCACAACTGATATAGAACCAGTACTGTCTTTAGAACTAGTACCATTTCTACCTTTGACCTGTTAATATTTTACCATTTCAGACAAATATTGATAATATGTTTGGCCTGTAAGGGAAAGCAACAATTAAAAGAAGCCAAAACCCCCCAACTCCCATTTATTTTTTTAAAAAAGATCTATTTTATTTATTTATGCATACAAGAGCTGGAGTGTAGGCCAGAGGTGTGGTGGGTAAGAAGATTCACCAGAGACAGAATGGGGAGCAGAATAGGCTGATCGACTGAAATATACTGCTGAGGGGAGCAGCAGGCAAGGCAGGAGAGGTCTGCTGCACCATGTGGGTCAGCTCCCTGGCTGGGGATCGAACTTGTGCTGCAGTGGCTGGTGATAGCTTCATAGTGCTGAGATGTAACCCCTTGCACCATCAGGGAGGCCCCCCCAAAAGCCCTTTAAATGTGAGAATGTTGTATATAATAGTAAATGTTGTGTGTGTATATATATATATATATATATATATATATAATCATTTTTTAAAAAACCTAAACCAAAAAAATTGAACTCGTGAATTTCAGAAGTAGAAGAGACCTTAAAAATAAATTTGACATTATTTTATAAATTATATCTAATATTCATTGATAACCTGCTATCATAACATTTGTCACTTTTTATACTTTGTTTAATCCTTATCACAACTCTAAGTGAGATATTTCTGTTATATCGGTTTTAGAATTGATGAAGCTTAAATTAAGGGAGATTAATATTTTACCAATGATAATATTAACTTGCTCTCTCCTACATCAAAATCTATGATCTCAGTTGTGCCACAGTGTTGGTCAAAGATGATAAAGTCGAAACAAGAAAAATCCTTGTTGGGGCCATATGACTTTGCTAATAACATCATGTGTCATTCAGAATCAGCAGCCCACTTTTGTTTCCATATTTGTGAAGTATATTTTGTTTTCTTTTAGTATAATGCTTCATCTCAGCAGCAGAAAGAGATAATTAAGAGTAGGAGCCTGGACAGGAGGCTACAGGAACCAATAGTATTAACAAAATGGAGACATAGCACCATTGTGTTGGACACCAATGACAAGGTGAGCCTTTTTGAGAATCTTTTTGAGGATTTTTGTAAGTTGTTTATTCTTTGTTTCTGCTCAGCTGAATCTCATATCTTGGTGAATACTATTCTATTTTATTGAATGTAGCATCAGTTTGTCCTGGAATGGATTTTGGTTTTGAAGATTCTTGCCCAGTAGACTTCTCTGTGGCATGCCTTTATTCATTTGAACCTAATAGATGACAGACATAATTTTGATAAACCTATTTTATGTTTATAGGATGGATTGATAGAATGCAGTGAAACTTGTAGCCCAATTTCTAATTTATATATTGTAAGGCTATCATGTGGTTGAATGTTGAGCGTATATTAAAGAATTAAGATTCTGGAGTTAGTGCTGTGGAATAATGCTTGAAAACATATTAGTATTGAGATGGATCTGAGTAAGTAGGAGTGCTCATAGATTTTAATGGAAAAATTCATTTAGCTTGAAGAACTGGATTATAATTCATTTTACATAGGAAGTCCCTAAACAGCATATAATTCTTTAATGTGAAAAACCATCATTGAACCAATTTTTCACACTGGAACAACTAAGGGTGATTACTTTGATGGAGAGTTAAAATGTCTTTTTCACTTTTTCTTGGGATTTATTTTTAGTTTATATTACAATAACTTGCATAAAGTTCTTAATACATTTTCTTTTCAGTGAATTGTTCCAGAGTGTAAGAATCTGACTTTCTTGAGAGAGTTATTTGTTTTTGGTAGAAATGTCTTTCCTTCACACCTTATTTTAAAAATGAATTTATAATGATTTCCTCCTTGAGTAAGCTTCTGTTATTACCTGATATGTTCCCTTTTAAAATAAGTCTTCGATGTTAGGTAAGAGGAAGTACACCAGAGCAGTCTAGCTGACTAATGTAGATAAGGGGTAAAGTGTGTGTCACCTGAGATGTAATCAAAGAAAGCTACTACTGTGTAGTAAGTGTTTATAGGATGACATAAGCCCTAAGTCAGTGTTCAGGTAATCTTGGAGATTAGGTGTGTGTATGTGTGTGTGAGTGTTGGCATTTGTTTGTGCCTATGTACAGTTTTTACTAAAACCTGTTTAGAGTTAAATTTAACATTATCTATATAAATACATTTATAAATAGAAATAAATAAACTTATAATTGAAAAATTATTTATTGTTTATCATATAACCATTATACATAAATAATCACTTCATTTGATAAGGTTTTTATTTCTGTAGGGCTGATAATACTATGAAAATCATAATTTATTTTCTAGTTTGTGGGTCATAAAATTTTTCCCAGACTATTTTAATAATAGACATTCCTTTAGAGTGAAGAAATTGTGGAGTGAAACTTCTTTAACCTTCAGGAAAAGAATACTTAAGTGAGGTTAAATCTGAGATTTGGATACTTGGTGTAGGTTTTTTGTAAAGATATATTTGATATGCTTTTAGTATTTTGTCTTTTAACATTATAGACTTAGGGTGTTTGACTTGTTTGTAAGGTTGTCCCTTGAAGGATTTTCCTTATGAACATCACTGCTAACAAGTTTCTGTGGCTACAGAAACTTAATGGGTATCAGAACACTCTCCCAAGTCTGTTAATGTTGAATTAATGGGTTACTGTGCTGTTTGACAATTTCCAGTTTTGTAGACGGTACCTTATCCAGTTCCATAACTATAAGAAAGTAGATTAATAAACAGATATGGAGATAATTGTTCAAAGAAATCATTTGGATTTATAAGAAAGTTAATAATAGGTATTAATACATGAGTTTTCTAATTCTTTTTAAAAAACTATTCAAACCATCTAGGGGAAATGGAAAAAATTTGAATGGAACTTGGCCTTTGGTACTAAAACAGTTTTTTCAATCTTACCCTCTGTGAATAATAGTCTTATATAAACATTCATGGAAGAAATTACACACTGTTTTAATGCATTTTAAAAATGTGTGTTATTGAATTGCTCCTATTTTTACAGGTTAAAACATGAAAACTTTAAAAAAAATTCAGTTTATTAATCTTTAAATCTGGGGTCCTTCTTGGCATTTAAAAAATTGCTTATTTTTAATAATTGAATTACTTCGAATATTAATAGCAATTCAATTAAATTCTTACAGAGTTTTTAACTTAAGTAAATTTCTTATTCTGGCAGTTGCCAAGTAAGTTCTGTGACTATTCCTTTCCTAATTCTGGGGCCTCCTACCTACCATCAGAATGGAAATATATAGGAAAAAAATCTTCTTAGCCTCCTTATTAAGCTCTCCCACCATGAGTAGAGGGAGAAATATAATTACATAAACTAGAATAACAGTTTTCATTACTTATTTTTTATAGGAATCTCCAACTGCCTCAAAACCCTGCTTTCCTGAAAATGAGTCTTCTCCCTCTTCACCAAAGCACCAAGCTACAGTTAGTATAATAAAAGCATATAGTATTATATAGTCCAATTATTTTAATCATATTCAATAAATTTTCTCTAAGTGTAAATGTTTAAATAATTCTTGGGCTTTTATTGAATTTAATTGGTTTTTAAGAACCATAATCACAATTAAAATAGGTTTAAATTAAGAATCAGGCTTTATTAAATTTAAAAGTCCCTCTGTACAAAATAAGGTATCTTCATGATTAACTGATTTATATATCATATTTGTAAACGATTAATTTATAATTTACTTGTGTTTTTTTTAAATAAATGTAAAATTCCCAGGGAATACTATCAAAATATACTTTATCCTTTTTTTCCCTCAGAACAGCAGTCCAAAGGTAAGAAGTTCCTACCTTCTTAATGGGTATAGATGCCTTTTTATTCCTATGTTGTAAAGCACATTGCCCAGTCTTTGCCAGAGGAATATTGGACATAAGTAATTCAACTAAGTTAACCCTAAACTGAAAAACCTCTGAATGACTTCTCTGCTGACTCCTGTCTTAGTTTTAAAGGCATTTTACTGGGTCTCTCTGTATTTACCCTCCCACTAGTCTGTCTTGTAACTTGCTGATCTTGCTTTCCTTTTAATGGCTTCCCTTATAAAATGAAGACTAAAATTTTTGATGAGGACTGCAAGGCTACATATGCTATGACTCTTGACTGCTTCTTCAGTCTTGTCTTTTACTTCTTGTGTCCTCCTCTTCTTTCCTGACTTGTTTTTCTCCAGCTGTACTGCTCTGCTTTCTGTTCCTCAAAGGAACCCACTATAACATGATTAACTGAAAAAAGGATTTTGATGGACTGTGTTGATTTTAGCATTACACTAATTGTTAATCAAAATTGGGAAATGCCCATTTTACTAAATGAATATAACATAACACAAAAACATTAGTTAATTTTGAATCATATTAACTAGAGTAAGTACATCAAATAGTATTGAAATAAAAATCTATCTGAATTCCCCCCCAGCCAAATCTCTCACCAGTATATCCAAACCTTTATAATTCAACTTTCATGTTGAATTCAAAACTTTGGTGTTTCAAATTCAAGTCTTCATTTTCTCCGTCACTGCTCTTTTCTTATATTCTTCTGGTAGCACTGTGAATTTATTGGTTAATTACTTCAACAAACATGTACTGAACACCAACTACATGCTAGATGTATAGACATGATCATACATTGATGAATACAACAGATGTGGTCCTGGTATACAGCCAAGTGGAGTAAACCATGAACAGCTAGTATATTTGCCATTGTACTTTGCATTAAGTGTAATAAAGGAAACAAATTGGGGGGAATAGTAAATAATCGGAGGATGATAAAGTACTGTCACTGCAGTACTTCAAGCATTCAGCATCTCTTATGGTAATTATTAGAATTATGGGAACACTGCTATATTTCTTGATATTTCTCCACCCCATCCCACTCAATACTTTGAGGCTCTCTTTTGCTTCTGTGCTATTATGCAGTCTGGCATGTTCATCTTCCATTCTTTCCATCTAGCTCACTCCCAATTCTTTAACTCAAATGTGAGTCTCCAGGAAGCTTGCTCTTTCTCCCAGGTTGAGTTAGATATATACCTTTTTCATAGCACTTACCACTTTGTATGGTAATTGTTTTTGTATTTCTGCATTTTGAATGCAGGCAATTTTGTTATGTTCAAGTTAGTGTGCTTAGTACTTAGAGCATTAATGCAGGGCATGTGATCACTATGAGAGTTTCCTGAAAGTTCAGGACCCTTTCCTTTAATGTTGCATTGTTTGGTATTAGTTTCAGTCCATCCATTGACTGAATCCTTGGCTTAGAGTCTGTCATTCTTAGGCATAGGTTCTCAGTCTCTATTGCTATCACTTTTATTTTCTAGTTTTCTTCTATTTCTGCCTGTATTTATTTTTGACCCTGTTGAGCTCTCACTTTGGCTTATTAAAAATTCCTACTTCTATTCTAATTTCTGTGTTCCCTAGTTCACAGTCAGTATCCATCCTCTTAATGTTATTACTTATTTCCTATACCACTGGAAGTTTTTCTCTCCTGTGCTTCTGAAAGTTAATTGGGAATGTTCTTATTTAACTTTCTGTGCATAAATGTCCATTATTTTGTTAAGAGAGAGCCAAGAGCTTTTATGAAAAGTATCAAAACTTGCATATCTTAGGAGATCTAACTTATACTTTATTAGAAAATTTTGGTAAAACTTCATATGGTATTCCCAGAGTTTCCAGTACACCAAAAAAATGTGACCTTTGTCTATAATGTGAGTTTTTAATCAGCCCAGGCCAAACCTTCAGACATTATCTTTTAGACATCATCAAGAAAATACTCAATATTTTTCTCCCATACAGGAAATGTTAACTTTTTCTAATTAAAGTACATTAAGAAAATAATTGAGGTATAAGTTGAATAATCAGTAGCAAATTCTGAATTGGGAATTTGTGTGTGTATTTGTGTCTGTGTGTTGTGTATGTGTGTTTCAATTGAAGTAAAATTGACTGCTCTGTCATGTACGTAAAATGTTTACTCATGATTATTACTTTAGACATCTACTCCTTTTGATTAAATTTACTTGATACAGGAAACTAAAACAGAGAAAGTGCATCATTAGTTCCACCTGGAAGAATTTTAAGATAACATTTAACTTTAGTTTGGTAGCTTTTGCTTTCATTGGTTTAATGATAAAGATGTGTCACTATTTTTGACATCAGCTGGCTAATAGATCTAGTTTGTTCAGAGCCAAATTTACCATCTGATATATTTAATGATGCACATACTGAATTTTTTATGCCGCATTAAGGCTGGTTCTGCATATAGTAATTTATTAATGTAGTTACTGCATTTGTTCGACCTAGTTATTTTTACATTCTGGCAAAGTAGGTTAGTATCTTAAATAATTTTCAGACTGTACTGTTATACAACAACATCAAAGTAAATTCTTTTTTTTTGTGGTGTTTCTAGTGCTAACTTGCAGCATTTATATGGAAATCTAATTTGGAAGCAAAGTACCTAATGAATAGCTGCTGTGACTTGAGAAGAAACGTCCGATTATAAAATTAGTGAAAATAACTTTACAAGGGTATTAAAAGATTATAATTTTAGTGTATTCTAGAACTAAACACATTACATAATATTTAATCCTTTAAGCTGATTTTTAGAGTATCGTATCATTTTGATTCAATCATCTGTAAGGACTTG
Organism: Scalopus aquaticus; assembly: GCA_004024925.1. NCBI lineage: Eukaryota > Metazoa > Chordata > Mammalia > Eulipotyphla > Talpidae > Scalopus > Scalopus aquaticus. The sequence continues at coordinate 6,283 of PVIJ01005980.1, read as the reverse complement.
GATCTCATTGTCTGCATGAATGGTGTATAAACAGAACTATTCTATTCCATAGGGTCAAGAGAAATATGGATTATTAAATGTAACAAAAATTACTGAAAATGGGAAAAAGGTTCGGTAAGTACACACATCTTTAAGATTCTGATATGTCTTATCTGATTGAAATAAGTAAAAAACTTACTAAAATCTAATAGAGGAGATGAAAAGATTCCTAGCAATTTTAGATAATGTATTTATTTTCTGATAAAATATATGTGGGATTTATCGTGAATATTTTTCTTTGTTTTGGCATATTTCTTTCTTTTTTTTTTTTTTCCAAGATTTATTTTTTATTTTTACATACAAGCTGGGGTACAGGCCAGAGGCGTGGGGCGGCGAGAGGGTTCACCAGAGACAGAGCGGGGAGCAGAACAGGCAGATCAGAAATACACTGCTGAGGGGAGCAGCGGGCAAGGCAGGAGAGGTCTGCCACGCCATGTGGGATTCTCCCTGGCCGGGCGTCGAACTCGCGTCGCCACTGCCGACAGCTCCACAGCGCAGCGCTTAACCGCTGCGCCACCAGGGAGGCCTGTTTTGGCATATTTCTTAAGACAATATTAAACCTAGAGGTTATAGGCAAAGAAGGCTGAACAAGAATCAGCTTTATTAAAAAAAAACACTTTTAAAAATAAGCAGTAAATGCACATGGTAAAAAAACAAAGGTACACAAAATTTTTGTCAAATGTCAGTAGTTACCCAGCCATCATTTCTCCTTCCTAAGAGGCAACCAGTAAAGTGTAGTGAGATCCAGTGGTTTCCTCCAGAGATAAAATATATTTGTGTGTTTCTGTGTGCATAAGTTAATTTTTTTAAATACAATAGTTTAACAGTTTATTTAGAAATGGTTCTATTTTATTTTTTTAGAGCTGCTATGTCTTTTTTTTTTAACCGCTACATGTTACATATTGTATGGCTATATCATAGTTCATTTTGAAAAATATTGGTTAACTGAATTTGCTAACTTTTTACATGGTGACACATTTTATAATATCAAAGAATCACAAACCAGTAATAGCAAAAAGATTATTAAGTATTAGAAAATTATTTGCCTCACAGTAGCAGGCATATCAAGGTTTTCAAAATCCTAGTTTCCATTTGAAAGCTTTAAATTTTGTCAATAAATACTATCATTTCTTTCAGTGAAGTTTCAAACTCACTTTTATTTTTGAGATAATGTCTACCTGTTAAATAGTCAAGCCTAAATAACCATCGTGTATCTGTCATTTTGAGGGGGAAAACATTGGGTTCCATGAGAAAAGTGACTAATCTGCTTGTGACTCAGTCACACAAGTGACTCACATGCCTCAGACCTTGAGGCAGTTATCATTAATTTAGTTTTTAGACGTTCATTGTTCAATATTCAGTGTGTATTTGAGGACACACTAAAAATTAAACTCAAGTTTATTAAAGGTAGAAATATACTAATGTTAGCTTCTTTCAGAGGAAAGTATAATTGATGGTATCTGTAACTGATGTTATCTAAAAGAGTAAGAGTATAAAATAAACTCACAACGAAAATGTCCTTCCAGAATATCTTGAGATCAAAAGCAAAAAATAACAAGCTGATAGCAGAACAAATATCAAACATATCTACATATCAATATCAATAAATGTTAAATACAATTGAAAGAAAAAAAAGATGCTCAAACTGAGGCATAAAACAAAACCCAGTTGAATAAGAAAGAGACACCTAAAAAATGATTCAGAAAAAATTAGAAAACCAAACACAAAGGCATGTTCACAGGTATAAAAAGTAAAATGGAAATAGTGATCTTAATAGCAGACCCGATTTATTCATGCACAAAACATTAACCATTAGAAAGATGGGTACTTTAAAATGATAAGTAATACTATAAATAAAACCACAATGAAGGTATTATTAGGGCTAGCCATTCAACAAATAAGTAGCATTAACAACATAAGCAAAATCAAAAAAAGAAAAAATAGAATCTCAGTAAACTTTATTTCACTTCTCTGAACCCATGAAGTTGAAGTAGTATCTCATTATAAAAAAAAAATGAGATAATAAATTAGATCAATAAGTAGTGCATAATTGATATTCTACATTGGGAAAATGGAGAGTAAACCTCCTTTTGGGTAAGGAAGCCTTAATAAATTTCTTATAAGGGACAGATTTGACATTCATTTAGCCTTTTAGCAGTTGAATTCCCTTTAAAGATAATTAATATATTTTCTTATTTGCCAACACTGATCTCTGCCTGCTATTTGAAAAATATTTTGCTAGGAGTGTGATAGGAACAAAAATAAAACACAAGGAATTTACAACATTAGTGGGAAAGGAACATTTAAACCAAGTTTCTAATAGAGAAAATAAAGTAAGAAGTCAAATGCAGTCTGGCCAGTGTGTAATATTAACCAATTTCAGAGTTCTCAGTGGGAACATTGCTAAGAGCATACTGACTTTAAGTCTTGCCTGTCCATCTGGAGATATAGACATAAATAGTGGACAGTTTCTTTTAGAGCCCCATAATTCATCAGATGCTTAACACTGGTTACTTCTGGAGGTGGATTGAAGGAGAAGAAATAGGACCTTTAAATTTAAACATTTCTATATTCAGAGTATTGATATATATCAATGTTCTCTCTCTCTCTATATATATATATATGTATTAGTTATTTAGGATCAAAAATTTTTAAATCTGTTTTGGTGGTAATAACCTCAGTGGTCAATCAGTACATAATACATTGTGAACTTGTAATTATCTGAGATCTACCACTTACCTGGTACAACCTTATTAGGGGAAGGGAGATAACCAACAAGTATTTGTTATATTGATTAGGTTATAAAAGCTAACAATGAAAGTTTTTACTCTTGAGGCCTCCCTGGTGGCGTGGGGGTTAAGTCTCTGTGCTATCATTGCTGCAGCCTGAGTTTGATCCCCAGTCAGGGAGCTGACCCACATGGCGCAGTAGACCCTCCCCTGTTATGTCCACTGCTCCCCTCAGCAGTGTATTTCAGTAGATCTGCCTGTACTGCTCCCCACTCTGTCTCTGGTGAATCAGTTCATCCCCCAGGACCTCTGGAATACACCCCAGTTCTTCTATGCATAAGTAAATAAATAAGTCTTTCTAAAAAAAAAAGTAAGTTTTAACTTTAAAAGTTTGGTTAGAAAAATTGGGTAGTTGAGCTTTAATTGGTTGTCTTTATACTTGCAGGAAGAACTGGTTGTCTTCTTGGGCTGTATTACAGGGTTCATCTTTACTTTTTACCAAAACTCAAGGAAGTAGCACAAGTTGGGTAAGTATTTCTTTTCTTTGGAGACTTTATGCATTTAAATAATATGGATGGTATTGTACCTTCATTTCACAAAGTATTCCAGAGTCTTTGTAGCTATGGCTAGTCTTCAAATAAAAGTAGTTGAAGATTGAAGATTAATAAAGATACCTTTTGAGTCATAAAAGAAAGAAGAGGATTAAATTTTGGAAAGTCTAATTATATTGTTATTATTTTTTTTTTATTTTGTATATATTTTACATCATTCTTCCTTTTTGTACAATGCATACTTTCTCCTCTCAGGTGTAGTCCCCCTAAAATTCATAACACCAATTCACCCATGCACTATCACCATAGTCCTTTGTGCTCTTCCCCCCCCGTTTGGCCCCTCTCCCTTCTCCTCCCCTGCAGATGTCTGATTAATAGTTGCCTGATAGAGTGCTGAGCAAAACCAGTCATACTATTTGAAGTTCTGTGTTTATAAAGATCATTCATTCTTTGTGTTTATTTTTGGTTCCATGGATAAAGTTGATTAAATGAAACGTCCATATGCTACTTAAAACTCCTCTGTGTAAGATAAATTTTACCTAGATTCTCTAATCATCTAAAAATCCAGTGAGTCTTTCCATTTCCTTTATGATAGATACAGTCCAGTTGCTTTCTGGAAAATACTAGTTATTTGCTGAATTGTTGTTACATTAGTAACATCAGTTGTACTTGTTTTTCCCTTCTTGTTTCATCTCATTTGTTCAATACACACAAAAGCCTGCTGTGTTCTGGGCATTGTGTTAAGCTTGGGGGTTTAGAAAGAAATAACATGGTCTCTCTTTTCATAGCTCACATTGTGGTAGGGAAGACCAACAAATGCATGGTTATCACATGAAGACATTTTGTTCCCTCAGATTCATTCATTGTATTCCTTTAGTAAAACCACCCTACAGATGTCAGTATTCAAATTCTTTATATATGCTTTTAATTTCCTAAAAATAGTCCTCCCCTCCTTTTTTTTTTTTTTTTTAACCAGCTAATTCTTTGTTGGAGAGACTGTCCTGTGCATTATAGTGTATTTAGTACCTTTGCTTCCAATTCTGACATCTTAAAATGTCTCCAGACATTGCCAAATGTCACCTGGGGGACAAAATTGTTTCTGATGAGAATCACTATCCTGGAAGAGGGAAAGGCAAGAGCCACTTCTGAGAGAAGACTTAGAAAGGTATACCAGAGTACATTGCCCAGCAGGTCACAGGGAACTGAGCAAGATGGCAGAGGGCCTGGTTTGATACCTTTCCATTCCTTGTCTTATGTTGTGAGTATAGGCTAAACCAACCAAGTCTGTGGAATGTATGTTGTATAAAACATTCATCAAAAAATAAAACATGAGTTTATATATGAACTCAGAAAATATTCTGAGATAAATTCTAGGATCTTTGAAAAAAATTTGGATGTTTAGCTTTGCATTGTATTCTGTCTGCTTGTAGAATTGTATTTTTGTCTTCTGTGGTTCCACTGTGCTTTTCTATTCTGTGTCATTTTGACTTGTGCATTTTTATGACACTGTCTTTTTCTTCCCTTTTTATCAAGTCATTCTGCCAGCAGGGCTCAGTCTTTTGCTTTCACCTTGGAAAAACTGTTGGTTGTCCACCTACAGTTGCATTTGTAAAATCTAATCCTTTTCCAGCTATCATTGTATGTGTTCTTGCTGCATGCCCCTTGCACAGTAATTCTATTTTCTTTACCATGAATACATTGGAGGGGTGAGTATAGTATGGGAAGGGCTACTAGATTTGAAAATGAATGAATAACATCACAAATTTTTGCCATACCATGTCATATTTCTATTTGGCTGCTATATCTTAATTGATTAGTTATTTGTATCTTAATTTACAGTTAACCATCTACAGAACATGTGATAACAAGTTAAACTGATTTTTAAGTTTTGTTAAATGCGTACATTTAAGTTTTATAACTTTTCAGATACAGAGTTTTTGCTCAGAAAATTATCTGTGCTGATGAAAACTCTATTGTTATTTTGTCTTTTGAATGATAAAAGGTACTTAAGAAGGCACAGGATTTGTAAAATAGTTAAAATTTTATATTGATTTTTGTTACAATGCCACTAATAAAATTGAGTAATACTCTTTTCCACTAGTAAATTCCATATACTATCCTAAATTTTATTTTGTTAAGGCAATTAAGTCTACACTTGCTAGCTGAAAAGATGAACTGAAAGGTAACACATGAAGTCGAATCATTTTTGACTGTAAAACTATTGAATATACATAATCTTTGACGTTGTGAATAATGTTATCCAAGGTTGGCAGGTAAGATCCAGTTCCATTGATAAATAAAATTTTACTTGAAAATATTTTAACAGATGAAATTTCCTGTAACAAATCTCTATGACCCCAAATTAAAGATTTTAATTATTTAATGCTTGCCAGTAATTTATCAGTTTTTAATATAAGTATAGGATGTTTGATTATCAGAAATAAGAATTTCCCACAACAAAAAAATACAGGAATTGGCACTCACTGCCTTGGAATTTAACATATGAGCCTAAATCACAGTGTCTTTTGGGAGAACTGGAGAGTTAGGGTTCATGTGATAGTCTTGAAATTAAGGTGTATTTTGATTACTGATGACTTAGAAATATGCACAAACAAAATTTCTTGTCATTCATTACCCTGAATTAATGTTAACAGAATGCCACTTTAGTTCACATTAAGTTAGAAGTTGAGCATCTAGAAGTACATTATTTTAATTTAAAAATCATTTGTGAGGCCTCCCTGGTGGCGCAGCGGTTAAGCGCTGCGCTGTGGAGCTGTCGGCAGCGGCGACGCGAGTTCGACGCCCGGCCGGGGAGAATCCCACATGGCGCGGCAGACCTCTCCTGCCTCGCCCGCTGCTCCCCTCAGCAGTGTATTTCTGATCTGCCTGTTCTGCTCCCCGCTCTGTCTCTGGTGAACCCTCTCGCCGCCCCACGCCTCTGGCCTGTACCCCAGCTTGTATGTA
>PVIJ01005979.1:0-97162 GCA_004024925.1 Scalopus aquaticus | reverse complement strand
GGAGGGGAGGATAAGGGCACAAAATGGAAGAGAGGAGAATACAGGGGACCATGGAGATGGATCACGGGTGAATTGGTGGTGGGCTGCCCAAGGGGAATACAAAATGTAAAAGACATAAATAACAATAATAAAAAAAGAACAAAAAATCTTTTAATATATGTATATTTCAAATATTGTATGGGACATATACTAAAAATTAGGATTAATAATCTGAAATTCAAATTTAACATGTAGTCTTATGCATTTATTTCCCAAATCTTGGAACCCTCACTTGCTCAAATATAAAACAAGGGTTTGTATGGCATGAAATGTGAACAATGTTTTTGACACTGCAAACTTTTTGTGGCAACTTCATTTATATTTTGAATAAGCTGTTGATTGAAGCTTTGATTGATTAAACAAATTATTTTCTTCTTATCCACACATAGTTTTGATGAATATATGTATTTTTTTCCTTCCATAGTCTTAAATATTTGGATATTAAGGATTATTATTTTGATCTTGTGTCCACTGCTATTGGCCTTTGTGGTAAAAGTCAAATTTGCATTTCAATAGTACCAAGCTAGGCATACCTATCATCACAGAAAATGTTGGTTCTGCTTTCTCAGAATTTCTGCTTGGCTCTTCTACAACAAGTAAAATGGGACTTTTTTGGGGAACTAAGTGATACATGCCGCATCTCAAAGTTAATAATTAATAAACTGAAGTCTCTGGAAAGGACTGATATGAGGAGCTAGAAGCTGGTTCCTATACTCTGGATTTCCTCTTTCCTCTTCCCAGAATGTTGGCTTCAGTTTTGATCTACACTCTTTTTTACTGTTCACACAATGGAATAGTGAGTGGCACCCTAAGTTCTGACTTTAAACTTACAGGCACATCAACAATTAGGGCCTTCATTTCAGTTCAATATTCTAAGAATAAAAAATGTCACTGATTCTAACAATTGAACATCTCTGTAAATAAGGTATGGCCAGGAGTGGTGTCATCGAATATGTGATAGACTGATGGTGACTCCCTCTTAGATGGGGGGTAGCAATAGTAGAAAAGTCCAGCCATTTTTGTGTGAACTAGAATGATACCCCAAAAAGTGTCTATTGCAAATACTAAAGAAGAGAATTGTAAGTAAGGGACATTCAAGATCAATTCTAAGGCATAGATGAGGTCAGATTTGGGTAAATTGATGGTAATTACTGGGCCTCTAGGAGTAAAGTACAAGCACAGATAAAGACAAAACCAAAGAAAATTTAGCCTTGTATAATAACTATTCAATTGTTTGGCAATAGTGATATTTTAAACACCACTTTTCCAGTGTTTGATTTTAATGCCAAACTGAAATTTCAATTTAAATTATTTATTTTATTATTTTGAGCAAAACAAAACAAAAAAACAACAACCCACCTTTACAAACATGCAGTGAATAATTAATATGGGAAAGATGCTATGCTAAGCATTCCTAAATTGTTTTAAAAAGGGGAAGGCGTATATGTAGATTTTGTATTTTTGGATTCAAGTAATTGTCCATGGTAATATTAATTGGAAAAGTTTTGTTTGTTCAACACAATATTGATCTAATGATCATTTCAAATGATTTTTAGGAGAAAAACTAGCTATTGCCTATTTGTTTAGAAGTATAAGATGGTGTTTTTTATTTCATTAATCTTTCATGAAGATTTTTATTACTTTTAGATTCAGTACTCATGTGAACTTACAATTTAAAACCTAAAAGCTCGGCTATATCCAATGTCTTACTAATTCTTATAGGAGCTTTCATTAATAATAGCCAAAGGCAGTCTGGCAGTTAAAGGGAAGAGACTGAATTGAAATGTTTAAGGCAAAACTATTCTTAAAATAAAATTTACGTTTGTAAAGGCAAATCAATGTATTTAATGACAACCATGTACCATAGGCACTGTTCTAGGCACCTCATGCCTAAGATACTTAAAAGTCAACTTAAATATTAACTACTTAATCTCAAAACAATTCTCTGGAATGGACGTTATCATCATTCTACCCTTTCAAGTAAGGATCAAAGTCACAAACAACAATTTTTCTGAGCCTGCCAGGTTAAGTCGCAGCACTATGAAGCTATCCGCAGCCACTGTAGCAGGAGTTTGATCCACCTGGCACAGCGGACCTCTCCTGTCTCTCCTGCTGTTCCCCTCAGCAGTGTATTTCAGTCAGTCTGCCTGTTCTGCTCCCCACTCTGTTTCTGGTGAATCTTCTCAACCACCGCCCCCCACACCTCTGGCCTTCACCCCAGCTTGTGCACAGATAAATAAATCTTAAAAAAAAAAAGATTTTTTTTCTGAGGGCACACATCCAGTTAGTGGGGGAGCCAGGGTCTAACTGCAGTGGGCTAGATCTGTCATCTGCTCTCCTTACCAGCAGCAGGCTAGTGCTGATTGCGCTTTCTTAGCTAAGGGACTAGCAAATTGATTAAGTCATAAACACAGTATTTTTAAAAAACAGGAGCTAAATATTAATATGGTCGCTAATGTTCCAAAATAGGCATTAGGCTTAATTATTTTAAACATTTGCTATATCTGTGTTTATGATATAGTTTCATTTCCATGTTCTTTTACCTTTGAATAAATATTTATTATACTAAAGTGCAGGCTCAAAAAATTCAATAAATATAGACTAATTTTAATTGAATACATTCAAAATTCATCACAAAGAAATTATACAGGGAAAAGATACATATAATCTAAAAAAATAGTATCATTTACTTAAAATAAATTTCAAATATGCATTACATAGCAGGCTAATAACACTCTTATGTAAGCTATTTTCTCAATTTGATTCCTCATTAATTAAAGGCTAGTATTATTTATGCTAATAAAAGTATCTGGTATATGACTAGGAGATTCTTTTTAACATGAAAAATTATACTGCCTGACACTGTTTCAAGAAATAATCACTTTAATAATGATAGAAAAAAAATCCTGGTTATTAAAAATAACATAAAATGAAAGTGTTCTTTATTTTGGCAACAACCTCAAATTCATCAATTATATTCCAAACTCACTCTAAATTGTACAACAACCCTGGAATAAATTTATCTATATTATTGCGTAATTCCTATAAACTTAAAAACCCTCTTTCCATCTCCCCCAAGCTTTAATGAAACAGGCAAATATACATCTCAATGGCAGATTAAGGCTTTTTGGTAGCTAAGCCTAATTAAAATGGCAATATTCCAATGGTTTCTCTCCCGGAGAACAAGGACATCTGTAAGGGCTAAAAAGATACCAAGCATTTAGATGCATTTGTTTCCACTGTTTAAATGTGGCAGCAGAAAACAAGGATTGATATTGGCTAAGCTACAAGCAACATTTGAGTTCAATGTTTAAAGTGTATAGGAAATCAAAGCAGTTAAATGAATTTTTATTTTAAGTTGTTGTTTTGCCTGCTATTTCTGCCTATTTTCAGTAGCATAGACATCCCCAAAATGTGCCACAGAATATTATAGTTCACTCTTGGAAATTTCTTACGTAGAGAGAAATTCTGCAGGAAAGAAACTGGTTCAACTTTAATTAATTTCCCAAATTCACGGACCATGAAATACTTTCTTTTTCTCCTGCCCAGCATCGACTACATTCCCCTGTGAGCATTATTTGAGAAGAGCTACTGTAATATACTCTTCCACAACATTTTAGAATATCATTGCTACATCTCAAGAGTTGAAGTCTTTTTTTTTTCTGTTGTATTTTGAAATTATTTCACAGTGGTCATGTATTAAAATCTATCATCTACATATTAAAATGAAATCCAAGTTCTGTGCTAGAGCTGCAATAAGAGTAACTATAACTTTCTGTGCCACCAAGAGGAAATGTAGCACTGACAAAAAGGGCAGGTTTGTTGTACTGATTTCTGTACATTCCTCGCTCTCACTTGTCCCGTTATGCACTGAAAACAATTTGACGTCCCAATCACATGATTTTCAGAGTGTTTCATAGTCGTCTTAGTACTTTGCAATGTCCCTGGAATATAGAAATCTGCAAATGAATATTTACTGAATTGAACTTACAAACTGAGATTTCTTCAGCCTGTTTATTTTTATTCTATAGTTCCTAAACCCATTGTGCTAGCTGATATTTGACCCTAAGTTTTAAAAATTTATTTCATTTTACTTTTTGTTCATGGTGAGATTTAGCAACAGGTGTACTAGAGTGAAATTCAAGTATATAAATGACATAGGCAATAACACAGGAGCAAAGCATTTATTAATTCTTAATTTGATTCATACACATAGTGAGATTGAGAAAGCTAATAGTATTTTTTTTATGCTTTTAATAATTTAATGCAAAGAATGGAACAAGCAGTTTTCAGATGACTGTCAACAGAGTGTATAGACTTTCTTCAAATTTCATCATTTTAAAATCCCAAGGATTTAAAGCCAGGAGAGAAAGATATGGAGACACAATTGGGAGCCATTCTCCATGGGAACAGACATTTCAATGTACAGACTTCACCTAACAAAAGTATTTCAAATCAAAAGTTTGTTTTTTCTCAGGTTACATTTTTCAGCTGCCATGTGATGTAAGATGAACAAATAGGTTATAAGTACAGAGTTGGGAAGAGACTTTCATCACCCATAGTATAGCTTGTGCCTCAAGCTAGTTAAATTCTGTCCTGACAAGCAGATAATGAGTACGTTCTTTAATGCAGTCAATTTCCTTTCTTACAGAATCTTTTTTCTAAACATTATGCTCTAAAAATAAAATTCAACTTTCATTTAACACTAAAGGAAAAAAATTATTCAGTAAAATGATAATCTAAAATTTGTTACCTGGTATTTATTAATACTTGTTATTTCTTACATATGTTTAAAAGTTAAAATAATCTGACATTTTTTATATAAAAACCTTGACTCAGTTTAATAAGACAAAATTTTAAGCTTCAACTAAGTACTATGAGTGGAAAACAAAGTTTTTTGAGCATGAGCCAAATTAATAAAAGAGACAATTATAATGTTATTCTAATATTTTAAGTTTTATTTTATTTTTTAACTTTTTTTAGGATTTATTTATTTATGCATACAAGCTGGGGTATAGGCCAGAGGTCTGGGGCATTGAGAGCGTTCACCAGAGACAGAGCAGGAAGCAAAACAGGCAGATCGAGGAAATACACTGCTGAGGGGAGCAGCGGGCAAGTCAGGAGAGGCTTGCCAGTGCCATGTGGGAATCTCCCTGACCGGGCATCGACCTTGCAACACCGCTGCCAACAGCGCCACAGCGTAGTGCTTAACCGCTGTGCCACCAGGGAGGCCCTCTAATATTTTAAGTTTTAAAAGGGACATACAAATTTCCCAAACTTCCATTTTCAGATTAAAAGTTTTCCCATTTATTAGGCATATACTTTTTTCTTATTTTAACTTTACAGTTTTTATGTATTTGATAAATAAAATCACAATGCATTTGAATTTTTTAAATTAATCTTTATATACTAAAGTGTATTAATTACCTTTTGGTTAAAGAAATAAAAACCACTCTAGGTATGTCAAGCAGAAAGAAATTTAATGTATTTCTCTATATGCATTAAAGCTTAACTCCCTCTTTCGTTCCTCCTCTGAAAGGTGTCAGGCTAGGGCAGTAAAGTTTATCTTTGGGAAGACGGTGCCTTGGAATAAGAGCTAAGTTGGATTGGTGGCAACTAAAATGACAATTTGCGCAAGGTTTACAGGAGCACAGAATGTTGGAAGAGAACAGCAGGAATGTCCCAGGGGCAGTGGCCCTACGAGAAATGGATGTGCGGAAGAAAGGCAGTAAGTACAGTCTGGCAAGCCTGGTGATGGCTACATTGACAGAGTAGGGCAAATAAACAAATGTACTGAGAATAATGAGAGTAAGTTTCTCACTGAAAGTGAAAGAAGACACAAATATGGAAGTGAGGAAATTTGAAATAAGCCTTGTGGTCTACATAAGATTGAAATTGGAACTGTGGGTAGAAACATGATTTTTGCAATGGATGGATGGATGGATGGATGGATGGATGGATAGATGGATGGATGGATGGATGACTTAGGGAGAGAAAGAAATAGAGAGAGAGAGAGAGAGAGAGATTGGTGATAGGTAGAGAGATGATAATTATGAAAAAATATGGACATAAAAATGTATGTGTGGGTGTATACATTGTGTGTGGGTGGATTTGGTGTTTTATGCATATATTTACTTAAATAGCTCACAGTTTGTCCAATAAGAGTTTCTGGATTTAACAACACTTCAGTAGCAGTGAATACTCCCAACACTCAAATCACGGTTTTTAGGGCCTCCCTGGTGGCACAGCAGTTAAGCGCTGCGCTGTGGAGCTGTGGGCAGCGGCGATGAGAGTTCGACACCCAGCCGGGGAGAATCCCACATGGTGCGGCAGACCTCTCCTGCCTCGCCCACTGCTCCCCTCAGCAGTGTATTTCTGATCTGCCTGTTCTGCTCCCCACTCTGTCTCTGGTGAATCCTCTCGCCACCCCGCTCCTCTGGCTTGTACCCTAACTTGTATGTATAAATAAATAAATCTAAAAAAAAATCTTAAAAAAAAATAAAAAATCACGGTTTTTAAATACAACTTCATTAACTTGAAGCAGGTTTTCTGGAGAAATTGCAAATTTTAGGGCTGGATTTTGAAAAATATATGTTCCTAGAAATAATGAGGTACATAATAAGCAGTGAAATAGTAAAAGAATGCAGAAAAAGCTGTTTTTTAGTAATGTCAACCAATACATGTAGAAAGAATGAGTTAGAAAAATCACCATTTTGCCATTATAGCATCAATTTAGACAAGAAATATCAGTTACTATAATTACTAATGGATAAAAGTAGAACATAAAGTGTTTATTATTTACAAAGTAAAATGAAAAAAAAAAACACCAAAAACTTGACAGTGTGAAATCCTGGCATTCACTATATTAATCTAGTGATCAAAATGAACCACCAGTAATACAATTCAACACTGTGTGCTCCCGGATAAAATGTAACAAGAAGATTGCTACAAGCACTCCTGTCCTATTCCTGCTTCCAAATTTGCACAAAGTAGGTCTATTAATGGAGAAGGATTAGACAAATCTATTTGAGAAACGTTCTGCAAAATTGCTCTTGCCTTATAATCTTCAAAAACACCAAGGTCATAGAAATGAAAGACTGAGGCCCAGCTCTAGATCAAAAGAGAATAGAACCACAACCAGATGTAATGCCAACTCCTCTTGCCATAAAGTCATTACAGGGGTATCAATGAAGCTTGTATGGGACCTCTAGGTGAAAATTATATAGGAGTTTGATATATTCTTTTACAACCTCCTGAAAGTTTGAAACTGTTTAAAAATATTAATTTAAATCAAAAGAGCACTAGAATGACTAAAGGCAAATATTGAGCAGGAGAAGGTGCCAATAATTCTACTGGTCAACACATTTTTACAAAAGTCATGTTACTGAAATGAAATTAGTCATTTCCTATCAAGTTTTATGTGCTCAACATGACTATGACAGTCAAATTATAATCTCGGCTCTAGTTTTTTAGTAATCTGCAATAAGTTGATGTTTATATCACAAAATGCATGCCAATAGTAATAGGCCTATGGTTAATACCTGTAAAAAAATCAAGTCATAGACTACTTCTTAGATTCGCTTGTCTCTTATACAGCTGTTCAGGAATAGAATAGATGGAAGACGGTTTCCATTGTGCAAAAACACAGCCTTAAGACTCAGTTTTGAAGAGTCTAGAAATAGTCTCCATTCTTGTGGGTGATGAGTGATTTCTAAAGCATTCATGAGGCCCTCAATATCGGAACAGAATACCAGAGTACTTTCCTTTCTGAAGAAAGGCTCCAACGGCTAGTGGCGCTTTCAATAGAAATTAATTTTGACATCTTCTTCTAGAAGATTCCATTGCTGGAGTCTTGATCCTAGCAATTCTGCCTTGTTCTTAGATAAGTCCAAATCACGAACCAGGTCATTTAGTTCTCCTTGTGTTCGTCTGTGTGGGGTTGATGATGCACCACAGTGAAAATCTGGATCACTGCATGGATGATGGAACAGGAGAAGAACAGTTTGGCTCACCCTTGTCCTCATCAGATGACTCAAGAGAATATTCTACTGGAGGCTCTGGAATAGGAAGTCCCTCACCATGTGGAACTGGTCTCAATGCAGACGGAATGTTTGCGTAGACTATTCCCAACTTCTTTTGCTTCGTTATTACACCAGAAAGGGGAGGAACCAAGCAGAAGGAACAGTCTTTTATGTGGTTGCTTGGCTCTCTCCACACCATGAAGACTGCAAATGGCATTGATGGTCTTTTGCCCTTTAACCACTGGGAGAGCTGTGTTATCCATGTAGCACAGCATATATGCGGGGCCCAAGGCTTGTCTTGGTCACCAACCTTGCATCCAAAGTAAAGATGATAAACCTTATTCACTTAAGAAGTGATATTTTTCTCTTGGTTGGCAAATGTCACTTCTCCACAAATAAAGCAGAAATTGTCCATGCTATTAACACACTTTCGAGGCATGACTGTTCTGGATTATGCCTAAATGGATAAAATAATAACAGTTCTATGGAACGGTAGCTTGAACTGTCTCGCACAAAGTCTGAAATATTTTCAATTCTAAACCTTTCCAACAGGGCTTTCTAGAATGCACTGCTGGTGTCAGCTTACTTCAGCAGCCGCCTGGCAGTAGTATTGCATTGCATCAGAAAATGATGTAATCAACTCTGGATGATGTGTGCATGATGGTATTATGCAATGCGATGCAATATGACATCATTCTAGACTGATTTAGGATGTTGTTGCAGTCCTACTGGATAAATTTACAAGGTGAAACATATAAAATGAGTTAAATGAAATATCTTCAAAACGAGAGCTAATAAAAAATTTTCAGGGTAATATTCATGTTCAGCACATCAACATATTACAGATTAGGGCCTTTTTAAGTCAGTAACAATCTCACTGTTGACCAGTGTAATTAGACCTTGGAGTCCTAGGAACAGCAGAAAAGTCATTTATTTTAGGAACATGTTATAAGAGAAATTCCCTGAAGAAGTCTCCCCTCACATTTTAATGGCTGAGCCTCTAGTCCCCCCACCCCCAAGTCCACGCCTGCACTCACAAGGGTGGCACCGCTGTGCTCTGCATAGGCAGGTGTGAGCCAGTCTCAACAACCAAGAACAGTCAGGATATCTCCTGCATCGTGGAGGCTGCCTGGCAGAATAGAGGTGTTGCAGAAGCTGGAGCGGGAAATACCAAGCAGCACTCAGGAACACAGTGAGCACAAGAAGTTTATTATGCCGGTGGGCCCAGGAGAAATCGGTGGGCCCAGAGAGGGTCACCTCTAAAGACCTGGGTCCCGAACAAAGGCAGCAGGGGGTTTTTATACAAAGTAGCTTCCACATATCTTTTGGTGGGTTTCAGCGAAGGATGACCTCAGTGAGCGGGGGAGGTCACTTACAGGCAGGGGTGTTATCAGTGATTTCTGGACAGGAGTCTTATCAGTAAGTAGTCAGCCCCTCCTTGGTATTCATTAGTAAGTGTCATGCTCATTCTTGCTATGGGGGCTGTGTTTTTCCTGTTTTCCCAATTCAGAGAAACCCTAAACAAATCGCAAGACTTTGATGAAAGAAAAACAAAAAGAATACTGGAGATGGCCACCAAAACATTCATTATACCACCAATCTATTTACATCAACCAGTTAATGGAAATATATTCAAGTTTCTCCACCATACAGGCATTTGATAAACGTTAGTGAATAAACTATGACAACGGAAACATGGAGATATTTGTGTTGATAATGTAAAAATGGCGGTATTTATGCTGAGATGATAAAGACAGACGCATGGACCAGATAAAGAGAGTCTTACATGCCATAGTGAGAAATGTTGATGTAAGTTTTAGGAATCTGAGATTGTTAAAAGGTTCTAGAGAGAGGAATGACTTCATACAGGCCACTTTTTTCAGAGTATCACTCATGGCAGCTGTTTGGTGACCAGACTTGTGGAGAACAGGGTTAGAGACTGACAGGCCGCTTGGGATACTCCCTATACCTTACCTTCAGAACTCTGTGCTTATTTATTATTTTGCATCTATGATTCAGATCACTGTTTTTGAATGTCAGTGACAAAATATAAGGTAAGATGATGCAAATTATGTGAAACCTACTGTTAAACTATTGCTATCATCCTCTTTTATCACTTGTTTTCTCCTCACAGAGTCACCAAAGATTGTATCACAGCTATCTAATTTACATTAGGGAATATTTTAAAAACTGTGTTCTTTTCCCCATTGCTTCTATTTCTTTGCATGTAGGCTGTTATTTAATTCATATTTAGATCTACAATATGATTAGCTCGCCCACAGCCCATGAAACACGTACATTCCCACTTTCTATTAAATGTTTATCAAAATTATTCACAAATTGGTTAACACTTCTAAATTCAGGCATTTTTTGATATTTGTGCAAAGTTTCTATGCAATATGTTAGTTCTAAAATAACAAAAATTTCATGAACAAATATAAACTACTAAAATTATGATTTTAGCTTCTTTTTTTAAGAAGATTTATTTATTTATGCCTACAAGCTGGGGTGTAGGCCACAGGTGAGAGATGGTGAGAGGATTCACCAAGACAGAGTGGGGAGCAGAACAGGCAGATCAACTGAAATACACTGCTGAGGGGAGCAGTGGGCAAGGCAGGAGAGGTCTGCTGTGCCATGTGGGAATCTCCCTGGCTGGGTATTGAACTTGTTCTACAGTGGCTCTGGATAGCATAATAGTACTGTGACTTAACCCATTGCACAACCAGGGAGGCCCAAGATTTTTAACTTCTACTGTGAACTTCCCCCATTTTATCTACTCTTAATTATCTTTAAAGTACATCTGTTTAGACTTCTGTATTATTTCTACAAGCTGGCAATTTTTATTTCTGAAAGGATTATTTAAAATTTAGATTTGGCATCTGTCAAAAAAAAAAAACAAAAAAAAAAACCCACTGTCATCCTATTGGATATTATAACACTGTAGCTAATGATTGCTGAAATTTACCCAATCACACTGAATGACAGGGGAAAAACACCCAGATGGGAAACTTCATGTCAAAACCATTGAGAGAAAAAAAAGAGAGTAAAAGTACTGTAAATTAATTCCTTCTTCATATCCTAGATTTTATTCTAATTAGTCCATGCAAAATGTATGGTGCCAGATAACCAGCAAACAGAGGCAAAGTTTTGCTTTTTTTTTTTTTTTTTTTTTTTTCATAAAGTACTGTCAGAAACTTTTATAGCGGTCCCAATAATATGATCCTGGGCCTGACAGTCCAGGACACAGAGAGCTGTCAACCCAGGAATAGGCCGAAGATGATTGTTAAGGGGATTTCGTGCTTCTTCCATTTGCCTAATAGAGAGCCTTGTGCTCAGCATTTCCTGAAGCAAAAGAAGACAGATGAAATCTCTGGGCACTTCATTGCTGCTGCCTCTCAAAGATTTCCTGTCAAAATGGGCCTATAAGGGGAGAAAGGTTTTCAATAACATTTTTTTTTTTACCTGGCAGGATTTCCAGCCTTGCTATGAAAAGAGTTTGAAGGCTCTGTCTTTGTTAAAGGGGGAAAAAAGAAAAAAAAGAAAAACAAATTACCAGATCTCGTTGTGCTTAAAAACAAAAAAGCAATCATTCAGTATGGTTCATATTACGGGAACATATAAAGAATAACTGTTTTGATTGATGCTTTATCCATATTTTACAGAGTTAGGTGGTGTCTCCCCCTGCCCCCGCCCCCGTCCTGCCCCTCAAATGGAGGAAGTGACCTGATGTTCCTCACTTCTCATCTGAAAACTAGAAAGCATATTTGTTGTCAACCATTTCAGGTCTCCTTTAGTTACTTACACAGTGAATGAGGAGTTAGAAAATTTCGTTTTTGCCAAAGGCATGTTTGCCAATGTGCCTTTTTCCTTATTAATGCTTTTCCTCTTTATTTCCACCACAGCATCAGCCAACACACCAGTCAGTCCACAAATATCTAATAGCTTCCGAAAAGACAGAGAGTCTCTCCTAAAGGGTCTTGTATTCTATAGGGAGAGACCATTATAATGGGGGTAACTTTTTTCACTTTTAAATTAATTTTTTTTTTTTTTTTTTAGTTTTTTTTTTGTTGTTGTTGTTCAAGCTGGGGTATAGGCCAGAGGCGGGGGGCGGTGAGAAGGTTCACCAGAGACAGAGTGGGGAGCAGAACAGGCAGATCAGAAATACACTGCTGAGGGGAGCAGTGGGCGAGGCAGGAGAGATATGCCGCACCATGCGGGACTCTCCCCGGCTGGGCGTCGAACCCGCATTGGGCGCTGCCGACAGCTCCACAGCGCAGTGCCCAACCGCTGCGCCACCAGGGAGGCCCTTTTAAATTAAATTTATTTATTTTCTCACATCATTGTTAATTTCTGGACATTTTATTTCTCCTCTCAGATGTAATCCCCATAGATCTGAAAACACTGAAAATGCATCTATCATATGATCCAGTGATTCTACTCCTAGAAATCTACCCAAAGGACGTAAAATACAAATTTTTAAGGAAACCTGCATTTCTATGTTTATTGCAGCACTATTTACAATAGCCAAGGAATGGAAAGAACATAAATGCCCCCCAAACAGATGACTGGATTAAGGAGATATGGTAAATGGAGGTAATTTTCTAAGCTTCTAAGAAAATACACTCACACTCCCATCTCTGGTAGTGCCACACAAGTCCGCAGCCAACATCTGCGAGCTTCCTGTCCCTTGCTCACAGATAAAGATGACGCTCTGAGGGCTGCGGCTTTTCTGCCACTTCGGGCCTCTGCACTGTGTGTGTGTGTGTGTGTGTGTGTGTGTGTGTGTGTGTGTGTGTGTGTGCGCGCGCGCCTGGCCTCTCTCTGCACATGTGTGTGTGTGAAGGATTTAGATATGGCATTTCCACTCCCACATGGCGGCCTTAAGACAATGCCCACCTCAGAGGCGGCCGGGGACGCTTAGGTAGCCGCTGACTGATTCTCTGGCCATCGTCTAATGTGGTGTGGGAGTAGCTCAGAAATGACATCAAGTACCTACATAGGAAGTCCTCCTTGTATGTGTGGCCGACATGTCCCCACCATTCCCCATAAAGTTGATTACCCTTTTTCTCCCTTGGACCCTGCTCCTCCTGCTGTTGTCACATAATCAAGCACGCTTGTGTATTACTGCTAATAAATAGCAAGAGAGCTGCTCACTGAGCAGCAGAGTCTTGCCTTGCAAACCTGCTCCATGACAAGGCCCTCAGAGTGTTCCTGACCAACAGTGGGTCACATGCCATCACGACTTTGTCCCTTCCTCCCATATTGTTGGTTGGAATGAAATGAAGGCAGAAGAATCTAAATGACATACTCCCCAAAAGCTGATGAAATAGAGACACTAAGTAGTAGACTCAAAGTTTTCTCAAATTGTAATTTCCAGCATGCTCTTTGGTGCCTATTTATTCAGACATCTCTAGGCTTTTGTTAATTGTGAGTTTATAACGTGAAACAGACAGTAAACACAGAAAAACAATAAAATCCAAAACTAACTAGCAATAAAACTTCAACTGTCAGTAGGCATTTCATATAAGGGCACAGAGGGCAGGACCTCCAAGGATAATATAGAAGAGAACAATTGATTTTTATAACAAAGACCCTCCAGTTATTAAGAAAATGTTACATCACATTGGTCAAACTTTACTAAGATTCATAAACATGCCATCCATTTAGATTCATAAACATGCCATCCATTTAGCAGTACTTTAACCAAATTCATATACTACAATGGATACATAAACGGTACCAGTATCTGGAAAATTTATTTATAGGAGACACTTTATTCCATTAAATAAACTGGATAAGTGAAATGTTTAAATAAATTGAAACAAAGCATATTCCACTCAGTAAGTTACAGCATAATATTATGATATATTTCTCTGCAGTGAAGTTTTAGAAATTTAGGGGTCAAAACCCTATACCTTTAACACATAAGTTAACACAATAGATAACAAAAAAATTTTCTCTAAAAAAGCAGCCACAGTTATGGTAGACGACTAATTGGCAGCCTGTAGTCAATGTAAAGGCTTTTTTAATGGGGAGTTCCCCGGTGGAGGGAGCTGGCTCTTAGAACAGCAGCAGCTTTCAACAAAGGATTTCTTTTTTTCCTAAGAAGGAGGTGAGGATGTGAAGCAAGGAAGGTCATAAAATACATGGTCATGAGTTAAGGATAAAAGAATATCATGGAATCTTTTTGGCAGTGCAGAGACATGAACAAACTTAGGAGATAACTCAATTACATATAAATGTGTGAGTAATAAACACATATGTTTTATTGTTTGGAAAAGACTGGAGCAGTAATCAAATCATTTTCAGAAACTCAAGACCAACTTTTTTAATAAAAAATCATGCAGGTAATATCTGTAACAAACAAAATTTTGCTAACTGCCAGCAGTGAAATGTCTTTTACTATTATCTATTAAAACCAAATACCATTAACAAAAGAAGTCCAAAACAATACCAGAGAGCCCCTGAAAGATGCAACAGGGTTTGAGATCTGAACCAAAGAGAGAACCATGAAAAAAGAACGAATAGTCAACAAGATTCAGTGAATCGAGTTTCCAGACAATAGCAGACTCAGACACTGTTCTAAGAAGTGACACTAAGTTCTCTTCAAAGGTAGAATAGTGCAGAAATCAAAGACAAACTAAGACGTTTACTTGAGTATTAAAAAAGGAGAGGCATAAAGGCATTCAGGATAATCAGAGGAGACAATTGAATGTGCTGAAATAATGATGAATATATTGTTTTGATTGCTAATTTTCCTTTTTGGTAAGAATTATGGTCCAATAAATACAGTGTTTTTTAATTCTGGTCACTATTTGAGCTACCTTTGACATTGCTCAGAAAGCATTGTCGAAGCAGTCAGATTAAAGAAGCTAACATGCTTCCATGAGTCAACTCAAAAGATAGTGTGGTGTCCATGTAAAATCAAAAGATCAGAAAATCATAATATTAGTTATTCGATCTACTCGGATCACTGAATACTGAATATAAATGTTATTGTTGGAGTGTTTGTGATATATGATATTAAATATATATATATAGTATATATGACATATATAAAATATACATATATACATATACATGCATATATATTTATTCCTACGATAGTACATATGCATAGGAACAAATCTGTGACAGTGAATCAATGAAGATGTTGTAAATGGAACTAGATGAACAGAGAGTTAAAATCTCCTGTTTAAATTCAATAGATATTTTTTCTTCCACAGTTTATTGCTCAAATGTTGAGAACAAAAGCAGGAGACAGATTTGGCTTTGCCCCCTGCATTTGATGCCCCATTCTGCTACCCAGCGCTATTCCAAGAATTAATGAAATATCAAAACCAAGCTAGTGGAAGTGCTGCTAATTTGGCATGTAATGAAACAAAAGAATCTAAAATGCATTGTGCTTTCTACTTTCATATGAAGAGAAGACAATAAAAAACAAAAGAACAAATTACACTTTGTATCATGGGATGTGAAATAATTATAGGAGGAGGAAGGTGGTGAACGTAAGACTCAATGGACCCTTTAATGAATAGTAGCAAAATACCCACCCAAATAAATGGTATTCTTCATACCTTAAGGATAAAAAATAGCCTGCTTCCATTCAAACTTTTGTAAAAGGATCTTTATAGATTTTTTTTCCCCACTGACTTAATGTCAACTTTTGGAATTAATCAGCTTTCATCAGGAGACAAGTACATGCATCACAACAGCTTTTATATTTTTCCAATCGTCACTTCATCTGGGACTGCGCTCATCTTGGGGAGTTTCCACATTCAGATGACATCAATTATCCCAGCTCCTGCTGATATCCAATTCATGTCATAATAATTAACTTGTATCTATTACAACAAAGTTTCATAATTAACATTTTATTTGTCAATTTTTTTCTCACGGATTTTTTAAGGAAATATAGCAATCTTACTATCTTTCAAAAGCTCTTCTATTTTACAACCAATAGTAAAATTTGATCCCACTTTAAAATTCAAATAACCATGTGCTTTTAACTCTGACCAGATTATTTAGCTTTAATAATGAAGGAAATAGCAGAGGAAGTGGATGTCCTCAAGCCACATCAGACTTAAAAAAGGAAATAGTTCTTGATATTTCATGGCCAGCTTATATTTTCTAATGGGGAATTATAAATTCGGCACCATAAGATCTTAATTATCACCTTCAATTTTTAAGAAATTCAGACATTCACATTGGATCAACATGCAATTCATAACAAAGGCACACAAACCAAATAGAAATGGGCTCTGCAACTTTTTTGCAATACATGCTTACTTGATGGTGATATGGGATGAAACTGTTAAGACAAAAATGGGATTTATCAATTTGTATTGGATTTTATCATCTTTAGAGAAAGAAATATATAAATATATATATCACATACAAATATATATATAATATGTGTATATATATATATATATATAAACAAGATTAATACCATTCACATTAATTATCTCATCAGTCTTCTAAGATACACAATAAAATCTTACAACAGATATTGAGGATAAGGATCTATCTGCTCTGAATTTTATGTGGTGATTGACAGTAAATTTGATAATTGCCAAGAGCTGACAATGCTGAAAGGTTTTCCTTCATACACTCATAACTTTATTTTATCTAAGGATAACTGAAAACTGCAGAATGACTTTTATTTAAAAAATTTGCCTTTTGAGGAAACAAATCATGCTCTAGATTCTAAACATATTTTTTAAAATATCCATTGAGCTAAATGGACTGTTTTCTATGAAGACTTAAGATGGTTTCTTCTCTTACTTGTTTTAAAATACATAATTAGATCAATTCATTTTCCTAGGCAAAGATTTATTTGATTTCCAAATTCTAAAAATCTCTCAATTATCTTTCTCACATTCCAAGAAGTTGTTTATCAAAGATTAACTTCTTGCATGTTGTGTAGTTCAGGTTTCCTGTGAAAGTATTTAGAAAATTTTAAATGCAATTGAAATGTGTTAGAAAACAGAAAATAAAACTCTAGTGAGCCTTCCCAGAGAACAATCAATAATGTAGTAATTATGATTTTTATGTTAATTTTGTAGTATTTTTAATCATTTAAATGTTGGTTTTGGATATATTATTGTAGAAATAAAAATCATTATCACATGCGAGTAAGAACACGGGGTAAAAATAAGGATATTAACTTATCTAAGATCTCATAACTACAAAACAATAAGTCAAGGACTCAAATACAGAAATCACTCTAAACCTATGTTGTCATGGTTCTACATAGAGGATGTAGGGTATACAAACATATTGCCCAATGATGGATGGTATGGAAACAGAAACCTTGATATGCTTAGCAATGCGTTAACTCATAATTATCAGTTATGACGAATAATTCATTCTTATAGTTATCAGTTATGAGGAATAATTCATTCTTATTAGTCCTTTGAATATCTGAATAAAATCTTAGAATCCACTTTATGTTGTTTTGTTCAGCCTTCTTTCTGCCTTATTGTTTTTACAGATTCTTCATCCCCATCTATAAAAGATTCTCAGAAGTCCAGTTCAGAGGACAAAACCCGAAAATGTCTAGTAGCATTTCTTTTTCTAAGTATATAAGAAAACTAGGACTCTTCTGGAACACAACCAATCGCCTAGACAATATCAAGCTCTAAAAGCCACAGCGAAGATGTAACACTGGTATATATGAGTCTGTGCCAGCTAAATCTCATGCCTTGAAAATGCAACCATGACTCCAGGCACCTAATGACACCAATTGGTATTCACGCAGGAATACAGACTGTTACATATGCTCACTGCAAATTTTGCTTCAGGGAAAAATGGAGGACCACTTAAGTGACTCCTTCTGTGCATTGAACTGTCAACTTACAGAAATGCCATACTACTCTCAAGGAAACTCTCCACAAAGCTCACTTGAGTAGTGTGTGAATGTAAATGTCCCAAATTATTAAGTATCCATTTCATCAAACCTGGCAACCAGGAGGTTATTGGTTTTTCACTCAGCTCATCCACAGATCCTTATTTATTATATACTATTTGGAAGATCTTAATCCACTCTCCTATATGCGAAATATTTTTCTTCTTGAGCAAATAATGAAATACACTATTTTGGGATACATATTAGATTTGTCATAAGGAGTAGAATTTCTGCTGTACAAATCATCTTTTTAAAATTATTCCTGATTTATCATATCTAAATTTATGTAATATATTGTATCTATATTCACATTTGGCTAATAATTAAAGTGCTGTCTCCATCAAGCATTATGCAGCAGAACCAAAACACAGTGAAAAACAGGGCAGTAATTAAAAGGTAGTTTCTGAAGTCATGAATACATACTAACCACTGAACCACCATCTTCAACCCTAAAAGTAGGATACACAATATAAGATCAGTAGTGTTCATGGAAACTATAAGATAAAACTAAGCAAAGCAGCATTAAAAGAAAATTTAAAACTGTCTTTGATAACGTATATTTGTAAATCTGATTACAAAACATTCTTTTTAAAGAAAATCTGTGTTTCAAGTTTGGGAAAATCGACTTTTTTTTTTTACTTTCTTAAAAATGAGTGGGGAAAAAAAGAAAGTATCTGCCAGGTGGATTTCCCAATTCCTGATTATTAAACAGTAATTTTCATCAGATTTAAAAGCTCCCATCAAAAGCAAGATTGTAGAAGAATGATACAGCTAAATTACTGCTGATAGACAATTAGTTGAGTTTGCTGTCTCAAGCCAAGATTGGCAGAGTCTGTTACTCTCATAATCAAATTCCTCAGCATTCAATATAGCAGGCCTGAGTTTCCTAGTTAAATGCTATAAAGCAGAATTGAATAAATACAAATGGCTTAATCTTCTCTTTGCAGTCATATCCTCCCACACTGGTTTAGGTAATTAGGAAAATACTGCATCTCATGTCCTAAATAGTGAATACAGAAGAGTCTTAATTATTACATTTATATCGCTTATATAATATTATTTATATTCATAAGTGCTACACCTTTTAAAAACACCAATATATGTATGATACTAAAATATATGTCATCATGTTTAGTTTATTTATATGTTTATAATGTTTCCTTAGAGAATTATTACTGAACAAAAATCCAGGTGCACCAAATATTGAAAAAATGTTGAAGACAAAATGTATGTATGTTTTTGTTTATATTCATGCACATGCACACATACACACACACAACAAATTTGATGGAGTCTGCACATCCCAAGGAAAAGACACACTCACATATATATGAAAATATAATCTACATTCAAAGAAAAATGTCACATATTAAAATGTATCCTAAAAGTACTTCTGGTAAAGTCTATTTTATAAAATGCATTGTGAACTATATTTTATCTGTATTTTACACCAATGTAATATTGATTTCCTACAAAAACACATTAAATAAAAGATTTACGAAGAGTATAGCAAATCTCATTTGGCCAACAAACCGTAACTCTTTTGTGTCTGCTTTATGAACAGGAGCAAAAATGGTAATGCTTCAAGTATTTCAATAATTTATCAAAAATTTACAAATGTTCATCATTTAAAAATAATTAAGAGAATAAGAATAATAATAGGTGATTACTAACAAAATAATAAGGAATTATTTAACTCCCTAACACCCTTACAAATATATATATATGTACGTGTGTACATATATAAAAAGATGTGTGTTTGCACTTTTGAAAATGAGTTTGCAAATAATAAATGGGGAAATTAATAGGCAAGGCCCACGACTTTTGAAATAAAATAGGTTTTTGAGACATATCCAGGAACAGCGATTACTTAAAAAATACAAAACAGAGCAGCTTGAATCTGATTGAAGTGGTAACATACTGTGCGGGCAAAGGATGCAAGAGTCTTGAAGAAGTCTAGGCAGAGTACAGGGAAAGCGAGACTGCAACACAGAGGCACGGTCTCCTTTTATCTCTATAACCTCCAGCCTCCTGCTTTCACCTTGCAAAGTTGTAACCCTGAACTTGGGACAACAATCAGGCGATTTCTGTGGGAGCTGTTCCTCCTCCTAATCTATTATTTCACATAATTAACTGCCTGACTTATTTGTCCTCTGATTTTATCTGAGGAGCTGTCGAATTTCACTAATTCCTGCAGTTACCACATATCAGTGTTAAAGAAGTATTTAATTCCCAAGATGAAAAGCAAACATTCAGAGTATGCATAAGTAAGACGAAATACTGAAAAGCTAATAACTCTTGTCACTCCAGTAGCACCTTTCAGCCCATGATTTCAAAATCCTTAAAAAGCAAAAGCTTATCACTCTCATTTTGATGAAACTGAAATACAGAAAGGTTAAGTGATTTGTTTATTTATTTATTTGTGATTTATTTATTCTGCCTTAGCAAGTCAGTAATGGAGTTGGGATTAGGAGACAAAATTTCTGATTTCTTATTCTCTTTCCGAAGACTCGCCTTGCTTAAATGCTCACAGAGGAGGCCAGTGACATTTACTTTTATAAGTCAGGAATCATCATTATTGAACTGACAAGTCTACCCTATACTTAGAAATAGGCAGAAGAGTCAAGGACCATTACTTTGGAACGTAATGTTCAGAGAAAAGTTACTTTGAACAATTATAACTTAAAAAGTTATGGAGTTAACGGAGACATTTATTCAGTGAATCCCCACTATGATGTCACAAATCTGGCTAACATTTATTGTACACTATATGTAGGGAGCATTGAGTTCATTATATCAATGAAGCCACTAATAGTCTTATCCACCAGTGCTACTATTACTTAAATTTCCATAAAACTGAGGTGAGAAAAGTAATTTTCCCAAATCACCAATTGAGGAAGTCGTAAGGTCAGGGTGTATAATACATGGCTTCTGACTTCAGACCCTCTGATCTTCACTAAGCAATATTGCCGACTTTCTTTTTTGAATCCCCATATCAAGCCAAAAAATTAATAGCAGAAAACATTTTATACAAGAGAACAAAAGAAACTGCTTACCTAAATTTGGTCTGCTCATCAAGAGGTTTAACAACATTCTTTATTTGCACATGTGAGTATAATAAAACTTCATGCCAACAATTAAAAAATACATACAAAATCCAAAGATTCCATACTGATTAGAGGAAATACAGAGGAGATTTTTTAAAAGGTCTGTTTTTAACTTCTAATTTATTGTAACATGGCTGTGTTTTTCTGCAGTGGGAAGGGACAGGAGAGGGAATATTTTGGCAAGACTGATCTAAATAAATTCATATTTTGACTAAAAGTTGTACTCACTCCTGAAGACTCAATTTTACAACAATTTTATAGATATTATCCAAGCATCAGCTATATGTGAGGGTGTACAAAATATCAACTATAAACTTAAGTTAATATATTTGTTCAAACGTGAATTAGAAAATAAAATGTTTACATGATGTATTTCGTGGCATCGTGAAAAAGAACACTGTTCTATTCAGTTCGAATATGGTTTCAAACTGTAGCCCAATTAGAGACAGACATGACCTGGGTAGGTTATTTCATATTGCTGATTTCCAAATTTTTCAATATGAAAAGAGTGATATTCCTGCCTTGCAAGGCTGATGTGAGGATTAAATGGGATATCAAGTCTGTGAGGGGAACATTCACATTTGTTTTCTTCCCCACTGCTAACATCCAGTCCAGCAAAACCTGGGACTCATAATAAATGGTTCCAAAGGAATATTTATTGAATAAATGATAATACTTAGATTCCCCACATAGAATCTAGCATGTTAGGTACTCAATACAAGTTGTCAATCTTTAAACTTCATTATTAATGTCATCAGTGATAATGTATATATGAAAACTGGAAATGATCTGAGATTTATCTTTCTGGGAACTGACAAATTAGTCTGCCACATTTTATGGGATTCAGTGGACAGTGTGAGACTTCTGGATCAGAGACCAAGTGCAATTAATCAAAGCAGTAGCCACAGTCAGAGAGGATCACCACTTTTGCACTGAATGTGTGAGCCCCAATTGCAGAGGCAAATAATGCTTACACACCAACAGTTGATATTATAGCTGAAAAATCACAACGCCTGATTGTGCTTTGCTCCTGAAGAAGCTAATGTATCTTCCCAGACTGAAATATACCTGCCTTTTACTTTGAAAGGCATGTCATCTCTGTTTTTTAAGACCATTTTTTTTTCTGTAAACCTGCTGTGCCTCACTTGCAAGGTATGCAGAAACATGGGGACCTGTGGGAAACTGGCACCCCATAGTCTAAAAACATACGATATATTGAAATGTAGTTGGAATGTTATTTTCATTTGTAAGACAACAGCTTCAAAAATTGCATAAGCCTGCCTTGTTTTTTTCAGATTGTGTAATGGTAGATTTAACTTGTCAGATGCCTTGGTGTTAGGTTAATTTTTTTTTATTTTGTTATTGTGTGAGAACATAAGCACTGACTACAGAGTCAGAATTGTGACTTCTTTGAACACTATTCTATTCTGAACAAGGACATCAGAGAGTTTATAAAAGAGTTTTTATATACCAAAAACATAGAAATCATGAACTTGAGGTTATTATTACAGGATTCTATGCAGCCAGACAGTGCAGCCATATTTTTTCTGTATTTTGGAAATAGATACACATTTGTGGAGAATCTTAGGCAGCAACAGTGATCTACTTAAAATAATCTGCCAACAGCTTTTTCAGATGATTTTCCTATGTTTTTACACATGTCGGTACTAACACTTGAAAGGAGTGGTTTACAATTATTTCATTTATTTTTTCAGTACTCATTGTTTAACTCCTTCAGTCGCTCAATGTCAGTCCTCAGTACCAACAGCTCAAAAGAAACCCTGAAATAGCAATAATGAACTTGAATCAAATTCATGACTTTAAGTCTCCTCTTACTTGTGCTTTTGGCACCTGTCTGCTGTCCTTGAAACTCCATACCTTTTGAATTCTATGCCCAATTCTGCCACTCTCTCTCTCTGAGAGAGAGCACTGTGACTTCCTCTTACCTAGTTCTGTTTCCCATCCCATCTCTTAAAGGTAAGATATGTATTTTAGCCCATTATCCTTTTTCTCTCCAAGTTCTATCTCTTAAAGAGACCATGATTTTGAAGTCTTAACTCCATTTCAAAACTTCCTCTTGATTTAGTCTCTTATTTTCAGACATTAGCCAGACACCTCCCTGGAATGTCCTAATGATACTTCCTATTCAGCATACTTATAACATAACGCCACTTGCCCAACCTCTCAGATCTTACTCACGACTGCTCAATTTCTTTGTGCACTGCTGTTGAGGGGTGCAGTGATGCTGCTTCTCCCTGGACATTGTGTGTGAATTATTATACTTTCTTTCCATCATATTTTCACAACCCTGGTTTAGTGCCTTGTCACCCATCCTTCGACAACTACAAACCCCTCCCTGAGAGGTTTTCCTTTGAGACTCTACTTCCTACATACTCTTCTGTTCTTTCAGACCAAGAAAAGGGACTGCTCATCACGCTCCCTTCTCATTGGACAAACGCTGACTCCTTAGACCTCACTCTTTATAAACTGATCCCTTTATAAACTGATCCTTGCTCGCTTTCTTTCAGCAGTGTTTAATAAACTAGGTATAAGGTAGTAAGTGATGCCTATTTGGAGCAGACATGCGAAGAGGGTAAACACAGTGATATCCAATAATTATTAATAAAGAGAAGTATTATTAACTATTAAATACTAAATGATTTTAATATTTACGTGATGGGATACAACAACAAAAAATTATTTCTAGCCTTATTTCCTGCAGATCTCTTCCAATACCTGATGCTATCAACAAGTGGGATTGCTTGAGGTCAAAATTTTGATTTTTTTTTCCTCTCAATATAGCAGTAGTGTTATATCTTATATGATCTTCCCTTTACCTCTTCTCATTATCTTTTGAAGTCCTTCTTTATTCCATGACACCCAGT
The DNA here is from genome assembly GCA_004024925.1 of Scalopus aquaticus. Taxonomy (NCBI): domain Eukaryota; kingdom Metazoa; phylum Chordata; class Mammalia; order Eulipotyphla; family Talpidae; genus Scalopus; species Scalopus aquaticus. The sequence continues at coordinate 73,200 of PVIJ01005979.1, read as the reverse complement.
TTAAATGCCATTCTCCTAGGATCCACCTTTGATCAGCTTACTGATCCTCACAAGCAGGGTTCTTTGTACAGTGTTGTTATGTTCACACTTAGCAAAGCACACTGTAGCCATGTGTCCAGTGTCTACATGTAGTAATGGTCCCTGCCGTGCTGGGAAAGAGCTGAGGGACGGGCACCAAGATGGACTACTTCTGTGTAATTACTACATGCCTAAAATATTAGTTCATAATAGACTTTCAATATTTGTTGAATAAGTGAATGAGTTAATAGAACACTCTTAATATCCAAGGTGTTTCCTTTGGCATAGACTAGAAAGCTCATGCAAACTCCCACTTTATAGAAAAACAGTCCATGGCAGATGTGAAAAAAGATCCACTCTCTGCTGGCAAAGAAGTAGAAACTCTCCATTAGGACCTCAAATTAGGAAGGGAATAATTTTCCCAATGGACTTGGGGAGGGGGGCAAATATGCAAATAAATTTCACTAGAACAGAGATGCCCAGAACATGATAATATCACCTTCTCAAAAAAAAAAAAAAAAGTCTTTCTAGGAAGGATATCCTCCAGAATCAATCACTCCACTATTTTGCTATTGCCATATCATTCCAAGAAATGCAGTTTGTGGAAACAGTAAAATAAACAGATCTTTGCTAGAGGATCTCCAGACCCTCCTCTCCTAAGCCAGGGACCCCCAATTTTCTAAGCTCATTAAACTACACTCTAATTTCATGTCTATAGCACACCACTACGTATATGGTTTTAAACAATCATAACATTTAATATATCTTCAATGGCTCTTTGTTAACATCAAGTAATTATCCACATAATACCCTTGTGACACAGGTGTTATTATTCCCATTTTATAGATAAGTAGATCGAGGCACTAGAGATCTAATAAATTTCTTAAAATAGTATAATAGACCAGCTGCAGAAACTGAATTAAAATAGAATTTCTGACTCATTGTCCTGATTTCAGACTGTAAAATTGTATTGGCTATCAGCCTTTTTTCTAATATATATCCTTTATTATGTTTACCTTGATAAGTATTAAATCATATATGGGTTTTACAAAATAAACATCACTATCATTTAACAGTAAGAGATACACTCTTTCATATTATGCTGTGAGATATGAGAAACATCCTTCCAAGTATGCTTGGGAAATATATATCAACCATTATAATTCTATTAATAGTTTGTTCCTCTTAAAGGTATAAATATCCTTCCACACTGTTAGCAATTTTAGTATTCTCACAATAAAATGTTTAGAAACAAAATGGCTGGTTTGAAAAAAATGTTCTCATATGCTAGCTGTAATACCTCACTGAAATGGGAAGGGCATGATAATCCTGTACCTCATGCAAAATCAATTACATTTTAGTTCAAGATTCTCAGTGGCTGAAACAGGATATTATTTTATGTCCTGAACAATATGTTGTGCCAGTTACTAAGGAAACCAGTAGCGAAAACTAAGTTTACAATGATGCATTCTCAAGAAATTGACTACAGTGTCAGTCTCTGGGGTATCATTACAAAGTGCTATTTGCATTTAAATTTCTTATAACCCTTAAGCAACCGATTTGTTTGTTTAGAAGCATGAGTATGCATTTTTAGCTCTGGAAAAATTTTTCAAACATCTAGCCAATACGTCGATATTTAACCATTTAGAGAGCTCCTCATTAAACACTGGATGCTTCCTGCAGAATTATTATGTGTGGCTTGTGCTTCTGTGCATTTCCAAAGAGACCTCCGTTAAAGCCTCAGCATACAACATGCCCCTCACTAATGAAAGCTGCACATTCTGTTTCACACATGGCAACAAATAGGCAAAGTCATGTTGACTTACACTGTTGCATGTCACAAATAACAAGATTCTACAGGAATCAATACATCTATTTTGCACACAAGGATTTTGGATTCTACGGTGATTCAAGGCAGACTCCAAGTTCCTCAGGGAAGGCAAGGAAAACCCCAGAATTTTCTTGACAGACACTTGCCTCTTTTGTCAAAAAGAAACAACAAATATTCTGATGAGTTACTGATGCCTTTATAGTTGAAAACTCTCCTGACAAACTACTCTACTGACCAGAGATGACAAGGCCTTGACATGCTGCCTCTGCCTTCAGAATATATAGAACCACTGCAAAAGCTGATCCGAAGGAAGGCGGCCACGGAGAAAGGGAGAGTGATGGAGGCAGAACGGCATAGGGGACACTGAATGCGGGCTGTTTTCCCTCAGTGAAATCCACATCCATTCATTGTCTCTTCAGAATTCTTTTCTACCAAGTATCATTTTTTGTAAGGTTTGCACTTAGAACTTTGTAATTATTTTTGTACAAAAGGCATTTCTTGGGCTCCAAATTTATTCTAATATTTAATGAAATAAAGCCACACAAGATGTGTAAAATGAACCTTTGCTAAACAAATCACTTTTATGACTAAGCAACCAAATGCATTCACCCCAAGGAACACAAACACTAAATAGAAGAGGCAAGATTTCTACTCCAATCATCTAGCAATTGCAAATTCAGTCCTCCACAATAAAACAAATTTAATTAAGTAACATCTTAATTTTAAAAACTATGACCATTGATTTAGATCCAGTTTTACTTTTTCAGAAAATCTTCTTAGCACCATAATTATGAACCAGCCTTTTGCATTACTTATTTTACTTTCCTCCTACTCAACCCAGCATCAGCATACATGCTAAATACATAGCTCCTGAGTCGTAAGAAATTAGGAAAGGCAGGAACAGAGATCAAGCCTTCCTGGGTGTCTGGGAAACCAGCACACTGGAGGCTAATTTTGTGTAAGGTTTCTTTTACTTCCCATCAATATGCCATAAGCCTGACCTGGAGGATCCCCTTCAATTGATGCAAGAAAGTAATTAAGTCTCCAGGCTCATCACAACCTGTGCAATCTCATGTGCAAAGACTGCGCTTTGAGTCAAACAGCTTTTAGTTTTATGACAAAGACTCCTATAATGTAAGGGAACAATTAAAGCCAGGCAGTAGGTTTCTCTCCTGGGGTTTGACGCTTGCTCAAGTGCTGGGATCACCAATCTCATTTGAAAGGAGGATGGTTTAAACCCAGATTTTTCTTTTCCCTTATCTTTTCTTGTCCTTTTTTCTTTTTCCCAAAGGTCAGGCCCTTTCTTTGCTTCACCTGTTAAGTGATCTTACTTTCCTTTTGCTCTTTTATCTTTTTGTTCCATTTGGTCCCACCTTTAGGGAAAATGTTAGGGATATTTCCTAATAGCTCTAATGTTAGGGATATGGCATAAACCGTACAGTAAAAATCAAATCCTCTGATCGTGGACTGTTTACTGGTTAAACTTCAGTATCTACAAATCATAATGTATAATTGGCAGGTTAAAAGAGCACTTCAGTATTAGTGGGGTATAGGTTCAGCGGGGTTCCAAGCCAGAATAAGTAACACTGCACACCTACGTGCATTCAACCTATGTCTCTTTAGTGCACTTTCTCACTAGTTGTCTCTAGTGCATATGGAAGATGCATCTTTCTCATTAAAAACAGAACAGAAGAGAAAGACTTACCTTTTCCCTTCTACTAGGAGATGCCTTTGTCTATTTGTATTTTAGACATCAGCTTGCTTTCTATGATAAACCCATTTCATAATATTTGCGTATATTTTATTTGGATTTTAAATATCTGTATATTTAAATTGGATTTTTAAATGAATGTCGTTTGTTTTAGGACTAATAATATGGGCAGCGTGTTATTAATATAAAGACTGATTAAATCAATTTGTTCAAATGTATAAAACATGGGGGGGTGTCAATGCAGGCAGGCAGGCAGGCAGGGAGAAAGAATCCCTCTGAGAGCACATGGGTGCCCCTCCCGGGGTTCCTCTGAAGGGCTGAGGACCATCACGTAATTCACACTGGCAAATTTTATGTTGACGTTAAGGACAATTGTCTTGTTTTGAGTTTTTTCAGGAAGATACTGAGAATCAAAAGATTATAGAAATGCTTTCAATGATTTTAAGATCCTCAGGGATCTTTAAAGAATTCTTAGTGAACTTAAAGACAAATTGCCACTGTTATATCTGACTGTGTCCAAAACAAAAGTAAAGCAGATGAAAAGGAAAATAAAGGTGACCAATCCAGGTCAGAATCTGATGAAAACGTGTCCTTTTCTGCCTGCGTTCTATTGTTGAGCATCATGAATGAAACCAAGCGTGTCCTCCGAGCTTGTGGAGCCGGTGCGCTCGCAGCCTCACAGCCGATACTACCCAAGAGTCCTTAACTGCTATTGAACATAAGCAGTGAAGTTTTTTTTTCCACAAATTTCTGCTTTCTTTCTGGCACTTATTCTGAACGAGGGCAGAGGACAGGGTCGCTTTGAAGAAGAGATGGCTGTAAACTAAACATGAGAATGCTCCACAGTCTGCTCTAACATTTCACCCCGTACATCACAGCCAGAATCTGCCGATTTGCATACGTAATTGCAGGAGTTAAAGGTGCAAGTACAATAATCACAACACAAACCCGGAGACGCAGATGGGAGAACACTGCTGTAGCAGCAGTTAGCCTCTTTACTCAGATTCTTCCCTTGAGTAATGGAAAGGGTCCCTGCTTCTCATCTGTTTTCATCAAATTCTTTCACCTTAACTCTGTTTCAAAGTCATAAAAAAAATCTTCTGTCTTAACCTTGGCATGAGGTCAGGAGAAAAGACTTTAGAGGGGACATTTATAGGTTTTTATCCTCAGTCTCTCGAGACTGTACATTCTCCAGCCAGCTGTACCTTTTGAAGTTTCACAGAGGTTCTATACTCTTTCTACTCTTTTTACAATGTCCTTTTTTTATTAAGGAATCCAAGCTGATTAGTTAGCATTTTTTTTTTTTTAACTATTTCATCTGGTGTAAGTGGCTTAGGCTATACTTTTTCTTATTATCTCATCACAAGAACAAGGTCTTCATCCCTACAAATCCAACTATGCTATCCTCAGCTTTGGCATATTTGTATTTCTGGTAAGTTTGAATATAGGTGTAGAGAGCCAGGAAGAATTTGCATAGGTAGGTCAATTCATTCTTATTTAAAATAAATGTGTCAGGGAGGAGACAAGGCATTTTCATTTTCAGATGTAAAAGGGGTTATATCCATTTAATTCTGTGTTTGAAGCAAGATATTATATGAGGCAAGAAATATTTGCTACTATGAAAGAGACTTGGCCATATTTCAAATGTGACTATTTTGCACGAGACCTAATACTTATTTCATGTATTTTTATTTGAACATATTTTGTTTCATCATGCTTGAAGTATGAGAAAAAGGAAAGTGATACCGTGCCCCCTAATAATTCTGAACACCACAAGGTTATATTCACTGTCCTGCATTCAAGGCAAGTGCAGGTTTCTGAAGTACAGCTCCATGTAAGCTATTTGAAAAAATTGAAGTTAGTGTGTTGTCTCTGCATGCTCTCTCTCTCTGCTGAAAATCCCACCCAACCCCATTTGACATAAAAGAACTTGCCCTGTGCAAGGATAAGTTATGTGCAGGACTTTAGCTTCTATATGACATTACAAAATAAATGAACACACACAAAAATAGGAGAATTATCTTTCAGTAGCTAATAAAGGAAACATAAATAGTTGAAGATCCATTTTTAGATAGTAATAAAAGTTTAAGCAAATAACCAAATCGTGTACATTTCAAGTTTATTTTCTTTGTTTAACTTGACTATCATAACACAACAAAATGAAATAATGTAATGGCTCAAAATAACATGGAACAAGGTTCCCATAAGCAATTATGGTTCAAATTTGATTTTGGGTGATTGTCCTGAAAGAAGAAGGAAGTTCCACAGGAAGTGTGCCAAACAGATATATAAAGGAAAAACTAGTATGAAAAGACCTTTGGTTTATAAAACAAAGCTGTGGTCCACCAACAGATTTATAAAAATGCAACTGAGAGAAATTAGAGAAAGGAGGAACATTTTAATCTTGTCAGCTAACTCCAATGTGGGATATCCCTGGATTATCCCTCCTGACACAAATTCTGGGCAAAACCTAAGTTTAACATCCTGGCAGGAACTAGCAAATGCTGACAAGTAGTAAGAGAAACAATTATAGCTCCTGTTGCTGGCATAATTAGGCAGCAGGATAGTTCACCAAGTCCATTCTAGTATCACCTCGCCTGGTCCTGTCAACAAGTGGACCAAGTTATATTGTGAAGACATCTTTTAAGGAATTGATTCATTCAAGAAAGTGGGTATTTATTTTGAGTCTTAAATATAACTACTATTCTTCTTTTAAAAAGAAAAAAAAACAATAACTCAAATACATTAAAATGTCTGCTTCCTTAACTCCCTAAAATATATCCAAGTCTACATTAGCGAAGTTTTGCCGCTTAATTTAGACAGTTGGGAATGCCCCGTCTACCTTGGTATAGGTAGGCCTTTTAAATTAAAATTGTATGAGGTTGTGATTGAGGTGAGTGATTCAGAGCAGTGGCCTAGAATGATACTATGGGCAACCCATTTAGCTGTGTGACCCCAGAAGGACAGGTAATTTAACCTTTGCATTTTAGTTAACTTACACACAGTTGATAAAGGCACTTCGAAGGTTGCCCTGTGAATTAAATAATTCAGATAAAAGGTTTGCGAAATAATAAATATGACCTATTTGTATTACTACCAGCAAAGAGCCTATTAGTAATTTTTCAATCATAAGTACTGTTCAATAAAAAGTGAATGTTGTATATTTCTCTGGTTTGTTTTCACTTACTTATTTTGCTTATTTTTCATGTTCTACCAGTTATAATTAAAATCAAATATGTAATTATAATAAATAATATTTTAAAATTTATAACCAGGAATCTTATTAGGGAAATGTATGAGTTTTGAGTGAGGATTTATCATAACTTTCAAATAACACATTCGATTTAAATGCCACAAAAAGTTACTTTGTTAATGAGGTAAATACAGAAGAGATAATCGTTTCACTGTTTTCTGACATTGAATATAATTGGTATCGAGCTTTACTTTTTAGCTCAATTTGAGATGATTTGACACTTGGTGATTTCTTCAGGTGAATAAATAAGAGACTAAAAGTATTACTAGTAGAGTGTAGTGTTTCTTACACTAGGATTTGAGGTGACAACACCTTCCCAAAAGGTAGATTGGATTTTGGAAAAAAAAAAAAAAGAGATAGAGAACAGAGTCATAAACCATGGGAATGGAAATGATTTTAGGAAATCTAATTGTAATTTTCTAATGTTGAATAATAGAAAACTTAAGTCAAGAGAGGTTAATGATTAACTCCAGTATTTTGTAAATCAAGAAAAAAATAAGAATTAGAGCCTAGAACTTAGATTTCCTGCCATCAGCTTCAGGAAAAGAAAAAAAAAAAGTTTTAACTGTATTTTCTGTCAATTAAAATATTAATTTGAAAAAAATTAAGAGTGGAAAGATAATAGAAATACTAAGATTAATTTTCTATTTGGAAGTCCATCTGTCTTTTTAATATCTTGCTGTAATTTGACTTTTTTTCATTACAAAAGAAGCAGTTTCAATGTGTTGACAGTTTAGGGCTTTCTATTTAATTTTTCATTTAACATTCATCAGTTTTTCATTTGAGTTTTGATGCTTCAAGCAAACATCTGAATTTTCAGAAAAATAGCTGCAATACTTTAATCTTGCTTTGTAAAATCCCTGCTTCCATAAAATAAATCCAATAAAAAATGTTACATCTATAGTACTTATTAATATTGGCTCTCAGAATTATAATTATCTTGAAATCATAACAAACAGAATTCAAATTATGTTTATGAAGAAACTCAAATTATTCATTCACAGGTAAGGAAGGAATAATAAAATCACAACTCTCTGAAACGTGTCTAGAAGATAAATTATGTTACTTAGTCTCTCTTTCTAAAAATTTCTAAGACATACCAGTAGGTAAAGCAACTATTAAATGCGTTTCTCTTTCTAAGATGGAGTTGTTGAATGTTTCTATGCTCTTCTTGCTTTTGTAGTAGCTTAATATTTTTAACACATTCTAGTTTTATTTCATGTAGACTTAAAAAAAAAATCTTAAACCTGAATGCTAAAAATGTAGAAGTCTTATTTGAATTAAATGAGAATAAAATTCTTAAAAAGTCAGACACCAATATCATCTCTGTTCTTCATATAGAGCCTCTGCAGAGACTGATGTGCGTTAACCATATAAAATAGAACCATCGTTGTTGTAACAGTACATAATAAGAAATGTGGCTTTCACTTGATACTTCTGCCCAACTTGTTACATGTTGGCACCCATCTTAATTCTCTATCACACCAAAATTAAAACAGACAGTGGTTATTTGTAGATATTAAGATAACATTAAGACTGGATACCAGATTAGCATTTGGCCTGTGTACCTAGGATACACTGGTGATACAGCCTCTCCACTCTGGGATCGTGGAATACAGATTCTCTTGAAGTACACAACAAGAAACCAGAAAGTACCTTACTTCCTATGTCTGAACAGTTGACCGAACTTAAGAAACGACACCCTAGGAACCTTGTCATTTCAATTTTTCACACTTTTGTCTGTATGTGTTTTATGTCTCAACAAAGACTTATCTCCCCAACCCACTGCCACAGGATAATTCTCTGTAACAAAGCTCGGTCTCAATCTCCAACCAAATGAAAAAAAGGGCAAATCCCCAAAGAGAAAAGTTACGGTCACAGCCATTTCTACGGGTCCCAATCTCACAGACGAAGGAGGAACCGATGACAGTTCATCGCTACCATAAACGAGCAGAATATGCCCCAAAGGGATTGGAGGTTCTATAAGGGGATTTTATACGAAGAATATCTTTCTGAGCCCTCCAACAGAGAGAAGCATTTTTTTACAAGTGAGGAAGCTGTGTTGGCACAACAGACAACATTTTCAAGCTGGGCGGAGATGCAAATAACCACCAGTGTGAGAATGTTGGTGTCTGTCATGTGCAGAGCTTCCTAGCCATTCTTCTTCCCTCTGTCTTTTGTATAATAATGTTTGAAGGGAGAAAGAATACAGCATTGTGGAAACACTTTTGTTATAAATCAACACAGCATCCAAAGCATCAAGGGTCCTCAGATATGTTCAACCTGTTTTCCTTTCCTGGCAATGGTTAGAATCCAGCTAGGCAGCCAAGTGAGAAAATGGAGAGAGACTAAATATATATCGGTTGGCCAAAATGTGGAGTGTACTTAGAATTGCACCTGGAACATCAAGGCCCATTTCTCCCATATGATTCTATTAATAAAATAAAACTTTATTTTATGTATTGTCTTTATGCCAAAATGCATCCCCAAATACTTTACAGACTTAAATAATGCATTTAATACAATCGCCACGTGGTATTATGGTGCCCCAGATCACTAGGAGTCTTGAATTAATACACTTTAATGATCTCTCCCCAGAGGTAGCTGAAAGTGTCTAGTTGTCTGGCTGATAGGGTAAGGGGTTTGGGGGAGCATAATTAAGGGGAGGTACTTGATAGCTGACATTCCTCAGAGATTCTAATTTTCTTTTCCCTGTTTTAAAAATCTGCGTGAGACTATTTTGTGGGCAAACTGCAAACCAGAGAAAATTTTCAAACATGAAAAAAAACAGGACATTTTTCTCTCCACGGTGAAGCGAGATCAGATAATGATGAAGAAGATGATGATGATATGGATGATAATATTGGCTGTTAGTTAACCTCTTGTAACATTTTGTGCTAAAAAAGACAAAGGTTTAGCTCTTATTCACTTAAACGTCTTTAATATACATGAATAAAAGGGAGCCCAATATGAAACAATTTCAAGCAGTTTCTATTACACCTAACATGTGACCTTCTAAACCTCCAAGTCCTTGGGGAATGGCCTGCTCCAACTAATATGGGGCCTTTTGTCTATTTCCATTCACTTCTCTGTCTCTCTAAGACAAAAGCCAACTTTTGAAGTGCAAAATAAATGTGTTAAAGGGCTTTTAAACTAAACTCACAATGATATAATCATTTAAAGGAGTTGATGTAATCATTACAAGCAATTTGTCCTTGCCAAAGATTGAAAAATGAGTCCTACAAGAGGAGTGCTAGCGCTGAAGTCTGCATTTTGCTTCGCATAGAAGGATCGAAAATGCCTCTTACATATTTTTGCATAAGTTGTCCCGCTGCCTAATTGGGCATGAGAGCGGGACAGAATTTATGACTCCGAGTTCTCCTCAGCCACAGGTGTAGAGTGAGATTGGGATTGTTAACAAGCTCATTTTGGTCTGGAACCCAGTGTCAGCATTTCATTTCTAGCAGTTGGAGAGATGTCACATATTCGCAGGCAGCGAATGTGCTCTTCTCCTTGCCACAGAGATTAGCCAGAGCCTGTGATGCTGGTACTTTGCTGGAAGGAATAGGACAGAAGCTCCACTGCTGTGTTATTATCTGGGATCTATTATGTTTTTACATTTTTCAAAAATCTTTAAGCTAGATCTTTGACATTCAACTGCCTATAAAGACATGTGCCACCTGATGAGAAGCTTTGATGTGCATTTTGAGGATTAAATAATCTAGATAGAAGGCAATGTGTTTCCAGCCAAGAAGAAAACTATGGAGAAAATTTTGCCTCCTGCAGCTAAGCTCTGTTGGCAGTCAATACCTTTTAGCTTACCCTCTATATTTGATTTCATACATATTTACAGACTATTTTTCCTCTTACTGCTAATTCTTTTGAGACCAAATTAAGAACAAAGATAGCAGGAACAGGCTTCATCAAATAAAAATGTAAATATGCTGCATCTCATTTGTGCTTGAAGAAACTTTATTTAAATATTTTTTGTGAAGTGGAAGAGCCTGGCTATATCATTATTATCAGCGACGGGAAAGCAATAACCTAACGAGTCAGTGTAAGCCATGGAGGGGAAAGTAAGCTCTTATATTCTGGTAACGTGGCCTGCTTTCGAATGAGGTTTTTCTAGCACATCCTAAAAGAATGTGACAACAGTGCAGATGTGCAGAGTCGATGACAATTGTCACAACTAGCTACATTTTATTATGATATATCAACTGAAGAATTGTTGACTTTGACTTACAGTATTTAAAAAGTCATGCTGATATAATATTTTTAAGTCAATGAAAGGGAGGATAATTTCTGGATTTCTACAAATTTATTTAAATTTACTATGCTTTGGTTTTGGAGAAAAGTAGGATAAAGCTCCAGTCACAAGTTAATTAAACTCTGATGAATTTTATTTCTCCTAATTTGGTTGAAAGTACTATATTACAACATCAGCAATTGCCAGGAAGTAAAGCAGAGAATCATGCTATTTGCAAAATGAAACAAAATAAAACAAAACAAAAAACAACCATGCTATTAATTAAATAAGGCAGTAAGAAGGAAATATTCTCAAAGACTTTCAAAGACAGGATTTCTAAATCTCAAACAGAAATTAATTTGGTATCAAAACACATCATCTGCGTGCCTCCAAATTGTTTTGTTTTGTTAAAAGTAAATAGTTAATAAATTCCAAAAAGGGGCATTTTTTTCCTTGTTGTGGGCTGACAGTTCATTTTAAACTAAATGGATTGTTTTTAGAATAGCATTTTGAACATTTGTGTCAACTCTCAGTGTTATAAACATCCTTGTTTTCTCCATACCCACCACACACCACCCCACAAACATCTTATTTATTTATCTTGCCTAGCATTTTCTTAATAAAGAACAGTGGGGGGAGTAAAAACCACAAACTCTATCCTTTGTCACTGGGTGTTTTATATTATCTTTTTGTTCAGATTTTGTCCCAAATATGTTACTGCTCCTCTTCCAAAGGTCTTATCCCTAATGACATTAACATGTGAGAGATAGCCAGTCATCCTTCAAGAACTAAAAAGCAAGTCTGACAGACAAGATTGACTGCGATATTCAAACCCTGCATGATTCCGCAACATCTATAACTATTGGTGGGTGTATAGTTCATACACAATGAACTCCTTTTATACAGCAAGAGAGAAAGACTGTTTTCTTTGGGATGAAAAGGAAAAGACAGTTAGTCTTGACCTCTAAAATAAAATGTTTCTTACCTAATACTTTATTTTTGTGAGCGCAGGAATGACAGGGGTCTACAGCTCAGCGGATGAACTGTGCTCACGCTAATAGGCAGCAGAACTTGAAACCTCTTAAGGATGAGCATAGCAAAACTAGCATTCTCATCCCCAGCATCCTAATCAAAAGATTTTGAAAATACTTTCCATGATAATTATGAAAGTGATTTATACAAATAAATGTCTCAAAATCTCAAAGGTTCCACCACAATAATTAAAGGTATAACTTTGCATTTATTTTGCAATTCCTGTCTCAGGAGGCTAATTTAGGGTACTTTTTACACAACAATATTAATTTATTTCTTTGTGCCACATCTTACATGATTTAAAGTTAACATCTACAGTGTCCTTGCTTTCAAATGTAGATTTTGCCTTTCTAATTTTTGCTTGCTGGAAGAGCTGTGTACAAAATACATTCATTTCCATACGCACTATTTTCACACACACACACACACACACACACACACACACAAACATCTATCCCCACACACTCACAATCACAACACACATAGACATACGGATGCTCTTTTTGCAGTGTTATATCAGCATCATCTGTATGCTTTTAGGGTGGGCCAGAAGATTTGGAATTCATTTCCCACTCAAAAAACTTAAAATCTTGAGATCATTGTCTTGAATTCAAGTAGATTCAACGTTATTTACCTGCTTGAGGTCAGTACATAGGCTTAATCACAAAGCTTTTTTCTTTGAGTATCTGATTAAATTATATTACATCTATGTTAACTGGATAGACACTCAACAGTAAGAGATTACAAAATGAAAAAGTGTTTCAAATTAATTCAAGACCATCTGTGTGCTAGAGAACTCATTCCAGCCAACACTATCTTACCGATTGCTTCTTGAGAGTTGCTGAGAAGTGCCCCGTTCTTCATGGACTTCTGTTGTCTTTTGGAAGCCTCCCACTTGGCCCCCAGATTCTAAGTAACCTAGTTAGCATATCTCCTTTGCATGTAAAAAGGGATGTACACTGTAACCTGAGGCCAGGCCCACCTTAATTAACATTTCAAATCAGAGACTCTAAGTAGATATTTTACAGAGGTACAAAAAGGAAAAGAAACTGGCAGGGTGGGATAAAGCCAGGCCTACGGAGGCCTAATTTACTGAGCATTATTAAACAAAGATTTCCTAAAGAGACAGCAAAGAGAGAAATGGATTTCTACATGGAGTAATGAGCATTAAGAAACTAAGCTCATGTTTTTTAAAATGAGCCTATCTATGAATGATTTTATTCTCCTAAATAGGTTAGACCACAGTAAGAAACTGGGCAAGCATTTAATGGGGACTATTTCTGATGTTTTGTGCAGATACAAACACATACTAAACACATACAAACCCTATTTTAACCCTTTGGCTTCTAAAGGTATTTGCCTATAAATGCTTCTTACTAACTGCAAATAAGATATTCGGACTTATGGAACAGACTGAATAGTAGCTGTACCAATACCAAAGTGTTAGTTTTTCTCTTTAACTTTAAGCATTTTATTTACCATTTTATTTGCCTGGTATTGTAGGATCCATTATATTGTGGTAGTGTTTGGGTGATGATAGCCAAATTAAGTGTAATAAAAACACTAAGCATAATTAATTAATACAGCTTGTTACTGTGCTTCTAAAACCATTTCAAGTGTAAATTATTATTACTTTTTCTTTGGTTTAATAAATGTTTTGGTATAAAACAGGTAGGGCATATATTATGCATAAATAAATAAATAAAATATTTGTCTCTGTGGAGTTGGACCTATTGAATGTCCCATCCAGTACTCCATGCCTACAGTCATAAACACATTCACCACCCAAGAGAATAGTCATGGAAACAGGTTTTAATTATTAAGTTCCTATAAAAAATTCAGTTGCCCACAAGTTGCTCCCATTCCATAATCCTATAATCATTATTCTAACAATCTACGGATTTTTAACCACAGACAAAATTACGACTATACAATATCTTCAGCTGTCATTGACTCCAAATACGGAAGTGCTACATTTTCTGTTCATACAATTACAGTGATGATACTGAAGACTCTCAAAATCTTTGTTGTTCTGCTAGAACCAAGTAATTCCAGAGTGCCTGTGCCAGTTGGGGCAGATAAAAGAGCTCTGGAATTACAGGAACAGAACGATTTCTGTCCAAAACAGAAATGTATAATCTCCCACCTTTGTATCTAGCAACATTACGTTAGGCTATCCAGCTTCAGTAGAATATCTGCAGCAAAATAGTTACACTAAAATCTCTCTTCTACTAGATTACCAGAGTATAAGAAAGGCAAGATTCACACCAAACACATGTACTTTTATTTCTTCTGGAGTCTGTGGCAGACATCATCAATCTATCATAACATTTTCAGCATAAGATGCAGCCTCTAAATCCTTTATGCCCGTGTTTTCCAAATCTAGATAGTAATAAAACATTTCCATAAGCTTGCTACATCCACTTCCATGAGTATTAAATAAGTTACTTACTTACTCATTTTTTTCTTTCAATTAAAAATGCTTTCTCTTAACTGTGTTCTATAAGAAAAAAAAATGTATATTTATATATTACTTTACAATGGCCATAAAGTCATGGGTTTGATAGGCTGACTTAATTTTTCTACTCCATATTAAAATAAATGATTATTAAAATGCATAATATTAATTTGTCTACCCTCTAAGTACCAAGAGAGATCTGCTATACCATGTGGTTTAACTCCTCGAATTGACGTTGCAGGGGCTGTGGATAGCTTCATAGTGCTGAGATTTAACCACTTTTGCCACCAGGGAGGCCCTAGATTTTTGATTAGACAGAAGAATAAATGAGCATTATGGAGTGGATATATAAATGGTACATTAAAATAAAGAAATTCAAGAAATCTACTCAGAGGAAGTAAAATGTAAATGAAATAATCCTTGAGAAGTAGGGGAGAGATAGACAATAAAATATTTTCTAAAGAAATAAACATCACATTGTGGTCAAGAACTAGACAGTCCTTAGTATCCCTAGGGCATAAATTGTGAAAGGAAGGATACATATAGAGGTTATGAAAGAAGCTGGAAAGAAAATAAGGGAATATAAAGAACTTAAGATACCATGTATATTTAACCCTCTGAGTAGTGGCAGTCATTGAAATAGGATAGTGAAATCATCATATGTGTGTTTTAGAGATATTGTCCTGACTGAAGAGAGACATGACTGGAATCAAGACCAGCTAAGAGTCAACTATTTTAATAAAATATATGGCAAGAGTATGCAGAATTGAAACTGTTCTGGTGGAGTGGATTTACAGACCTACATAACAGGTACTATCAAAAGGTACTATCATAACAGTACATAACAGGTACTATCAAAACATTTAGATGACTTGTGGAGAACAAAAAAGCAACAGCAATTCCTCATCCCTGGTCGACCAACCCTTATGAATCAATTAGGCTCACATACCTTTAGGAGAGATGAAAAAGACTCCTTTAAAAAGTTAATTACATATGGTTTCTACATATGGAATTCTTCTTTTTTTGAATTTATCGTTCATGAGAAAACTGGGAATAAGGTAGGTGACACAATGAACTGATTTGAAAGTGTAATTTAAAAAAATGGGTCTTGAAATATTTATGAAAATATTTAAAATAATTTGGATGGGGAAAAGAGTACATGGCAAATAAGTACTGTGAGATCAGTCTCCCCAAAAGTGTCAGATAGGCTCTTCTCAATATGTCTAGAGTTGTCCTCTTATAGTAAATGTCACTAGTATGTAGAACTAAGGTCAATCAATACATCATGGGCCTGCGGAGTCTGTTACTGTGACCTGAAAAATGCATATTATTTTAAACTAAGAGCAGTAATGACCCCAGAAGATGGTAAAAGTTCTTGTCTTTGGCTCAGTCCTTTACCTTATTTTCTTCATTAAAATAGCTATCACTAGTCTTTTTTATATCTTAGAAGAATATTTTGGGGGGTTATCATCCAGGTGTAGGTTTTTCAGTAAAGAAATCCTCCCTATCTGAGAAGCTCATCTTTTTTACCCTCAGAGTAAAAGATGAAGTCATCTCATCCTTATCATGTAAAGTCTCCCTTTTCTCTCTCCGTGATCCCCCAGGACCTTTAACACAAGATAGATATCCCTGATTTGCCCCATTTTTCTCTATAATTAAATATTCTTAACATTTAATATTTTAGTATTAATATTTAAATGTTAAAAATAAAATTAGATATTCTTATATAGTACTGCATGTCTACATTAATTGGTAGGGTTAAACATGGGACACAATTGAAATTAGTTCTTTCTCGTAGTTCTAAAAATACATTCCTACTATGGGGCTAATTATAGGGCCATCCACAATTACATTAGAATGATATTTAGAATAAACCATTAAAAACAAACAAATTAAAGTATTATTTTTATATTTGCTAGCAAAAAAAAAAGTATGAAAAAATGAGAACTCTTATCATTTCTGAAACTCCTCCAATCTCTTTCTGCTGAATAAGAAAACAATGTTTGGTCTGTTCATTCTACTACTTTGAGAAAGTTGTTATCTGCAGATGTAAACAAATTACTCTTTTGAAAGGGGAGAAAGAGATAGAGAAACTGCAGAAATTGATTCAAAATGTAGCAAGGAGTAAAGAAATTAAGATTCCATCCATAGTAATGGTGTATATTAGTATAACACATTCAGCAAATGTTATCTTCATTTTACAAATGAAGTAGCTAAGACACTGAGAGATTAAACAACTTGCTCAAGATTAGCTGGTAATTAAATTGGCAAAACTGAAACTTGAATCCAGGAAATCAGAACCATGTAGGGCTCATTTAGGAGCATCACACTGCTTTTCACACCCTGGAGTATCTCAACATGTTGTTACTCTTTTTTATTGACATAATTGTTTATTAATTAGCAGATAATGGTTACTAACTCAGGCCATGTTTAAAAATTCTTCTTTAAAATTTCTAAGCTTCAATATTCCTAGGACTGCATTATCTCCAGCTATGATCTACTTGTGGTTCTACATAAGGGTTAAAGATCTTGTGTATGAAATATTTCAAGGAAGCACCTACAGCCCAGGTGTTTCGTGGGTGTTGCCTTATATGCCAAAGCATAAAACCAGCAACTTTAGATGTGATATTTTAGAAACCAACAGATGTGACTATGCAGAAATCATCTTAACTATTAAGAAATGTATTTATTGCCTCCTTCGTAAAAATTTCAGGGGTGGCATAACATCCAGGGTTCTCCACAAAAATGCTACTAAGATATTTAACATAAAGAATTGTGCATTTATGGTAGCTAAGACCGTGGTCTGCCATCTGTAAACTGGAGACACTGGAAAGTCTGTAACTCAATCTCAGGGCAGAGGCCTGAAAATCAGAAGTATTGGGGTAGAAACATAGACGAGGTTGTTTTCTGGAAGATTATACATGCTAGAAAATAAAGCCTTTCAGCAAACCTTTGAAAAAATTTATACCCAATGGAAATGATCAGATAAGGAAAACATAGAATAAAAACTGCAAGTGGGGCCTCCCTGGTGGTGCAGCGGTTGAGCGCTGTGCTGTGGAGCTATCAGCAGCCCACGATGCAAGTTCGACGCCCAGCCGGGGAGAGTCACACATGGTGCGGCAGACCTCTCCTGCCTCGCCCACTGCTCCCCTCAGCAGTGTATTTCTGATCTGCTTGTTCTGCTCCCCACTCTGTCTCTGGTGAGCCCTCTCGCCACACCATGCCTCTGGCCTGTACCCCAGCTTGTATGTATAAATAAATAAATCTTAAAAAAAAAACAAAAAAATTTAAAAAAGAAAAAAAAACTGCAAGTGTACATAATTTAGATTCAGAAACTCCAAACTATAAGTGATAAAACATTTTAAGAGAAGAGAATAGGTATAAGATGCAAATGAGAAAAGGAAGCAATTATTCTCAACGCTAAAGAGGTTGAACCAAGTGTACATACTATAGTCTAGCCAGACTTAAAAATAAAATCATACATATAAGGAACCTAATGAAAGTGGAAACTTCAAGGATATAGAAGAAGTTTTGCTAGCATCACAGGGACAAAAATATAGAATTTGTATAAGAAAGGCAAAATCAGGAATGTCCACACATTTCTGCAACTTTAAAATATAGAAGAAAATAAGCAATCCTAGCACTCAGGAGAAAATATGGTTTTACTCAAAAATTATTTTTCCAGCCAATTTTTCATTCATTTATAGACAACAGAAAGCAATTCCTTGATGTGTAAGGGCTTAATCCTATGCCACCAAGTTTGTGTTCTCTTCACGGTAAACTATTAAACTTTCAAAATGATGATCCATGAATCAAATTATAATAAGTACAATATGGCTGAAAAGAACTGATAGGTTGGACCATGAAATATATTAACTATATTGAGATAAATCTTCATGTTATTTTGAATATGATTAAAATTTAGTAACAATTTCACTTTGAAATTTGAAAAAAAAGAGTAAATCATAACATTTATTGTTTCAGATGATAAATAAATATTGGAAAGATGTTGGCAATAGTTGGAAGCATTTCAGACCTTCACTTTTATAACAAAAAAATGCATTTTTTTAACTGACTCCAGTGATAAATTTAATATGTGCTTTTAATGTTTTAAGACAAACACTAATGAAATTAAAAATAAAAATCATTGTAGATGAAGCAGATAGAAAGGATTCAGCACCTGTGACCTACGCATGGCTGCCTTGCTTCACCCTCTGTATCAGTCCCAATCTTTTTATTCTTCTTAGGATCCACTGCAGTTCCAATAAAAAGAATTCATAGGGGGTTTTGTTTTGTTTTTTGGAACAGTTAGCACCTGGAGGCGCAAGTCAGAAAACCCCATGGAAAGAATTATAAAACCCCACATATTTGGAATAACTTAGTCTACAGAGAAGCACAGCTCCCTTAAGATAAGCTCAAATTGGTCTCATTTTAGTTTCCATGGTACTTGCTTTCAAGGGGCCAACAAACTGCTGAATGGAATGGCGAGCTGCATCACTTTGCACCTGAGGCTTGTCTGATCCCACTTGACTGGCCTCAATAAAGACCACTTCTTTTCTCTCACTTTTGGAAATGCAGCCAATGAGGATATTATTAACAACCAGACCCATCAGTTTAGAAGAACGTATACAACTCAGGTGCTCATAAATCTGAGATATCAGTCAGAAGAGTGAACTCTCACTGTAACAGGGTGGGCTCCAGGAAAATGGGAGGTTTCAGATTCCCTGTCCCACCCAAGGAAGGATGGAGCTGAGCAAGGAGGAGAAAAAAGATGGAGAAGGAGACTGGGGAAGGAAGGAAGATGAATGGAGAGCCAGAAGGAGACCTGGAGGAGGTACATGGAGCAGAGAGACACATGAAGTGGCACTTGCTTCTTGGTCCTGGACTGGTTGAAACAGCTGCAGATGAGAAATCCCTGGGGAGGTTAACATTGGCAGCTTTTATATTGATTTTGCTCCTTTTGTCCCAGATGTATTGGGCTCCTTCTGCCCTTCTTCTATGGGTCCCCACCAGAAGGTGCCTCAGACTTTTGGCAGGCCCTCGGGTCTCAGTGGTCCTGCTTTGGGCCAACCCTATTTGGCTGGGCATTTACCCATGAGGAGATGGGTAACTTCGGGTGCCTGATTTGGAAACTATATTCTTCCCTTTTTCTTTGTTGCATACTAATTGCACTAAAGTTTCTTTCAATTAAAGGTCTTATATGTTTTGTCTTGATGCAGTAGATGGCAGAACCTATTTAGAACTTGCAGGTTTGGGGGTCCTGGGATGCCCCTCTTCCAGGCCCGTAACACCACTGCCTTTGATTCTGAACTATGGTGAAGGGAGAAGAAGGCTTAAACTGGCAAGGAAAAAGCAGCTAACATACCTAACAGGATGCAAATGAGCATGAAGGTGTACATATATATGCATATATATAGCACATACATGGAATTTTTTAAGCATAAAATTGTGATTTCCAAACTGAGTAATTTGTGCACAGAGTATGGCTATTGTTGAGATGTGAACTGGTGACTTGGAAAAGCTAATAAACTTTTTTTTAAGTTCTCCTTTTTATTTTTTCCCATTTTTAAAAAATATATGTATATATTTATTTATTATATATTTTACATTATTGTGTATTCCCTGTGGGTTACCCACCACCAATTTACCCGTGAACCGTCACCATGGTCCCTTGTGCTCTTTTCTCCCCCATTTTGAACCCATATCCTCTCCTCCCTCGCTGAATGTCTCTCATTTCTGGTTGCCTGCTAGTTTTTCTTTTGATTTTGTGTTGTTGTTATTTTCTCCTCCTGATCTCTTGTTTGGTTCCCTTATATTCCTCCTATAAGTGAAACCATTCAATATATTTTTTTTTCCTTCTGGTTTACTTTGCTGAGCATGATTCCTTCTATCTCCATTCATGTCGCTGTGAAAAAGTCCATAAACTTTAAAAATAAATTTTAATTTTAACTTCCAGAACACACAAAAAAATAATACAAAGAGAAAGAAAATGTGGTGGGGTGGGATATAAGACTTATAAGTTAAATCCAAGAAGTTTAGCATGAGATTAATACAATTTCAAAAAAGTTACAATTGGACAATTGGCAATAATTAAACAAGTTATTAAAGAAATGCCTTAACACAGGAAAAGAACAGAACTTGATTGAAAGAACTCACTGTGTTCCAAGAATGAATGATTTAGAAAGACACACACATAGAGACAGATAATCATTTGTGAAATATAAAAACAAATAGAACGTGTCATATACTTCTGGAGAGAAAAGACAAGTTTCTGGCACAGGCAAAAGAATCAGACTTCTCATCTTCAACAAAGCAAATTACAAGAAACAACTTTATCAGCAGATACAATACAGATTTCTAAGAGTCAGAATTCTAGTTCAATAGTCCTGTAAACAATCATCTATTGGGGTAAAAAATATTTTCATGCATTTGCAATAATTTAAAAAATATTACCAAGCAAACCAATCTAAGAGAATAGGTACAACCAAACAACCAATAAGTTGAAGCAGATAAAATGGTAGATGTATTCAAAGGTGCATGAAGAGACAAATAATTCACTGGAAAGAAAAAGGAAGTAGAGAAAATAATTTCAGAACATACAAAAACATAAGATAGTTAACATGCATTTCTATTTACTGGGAAAAAGAAAAGGTGTGTTATTAAACAAAGATATTATACAAAGATAGGAATAATATCATCTTAGAAAAGTAAACACATGCTAAAAAGAGGTAATTCATACACGATCAAATCAAAATGGCAGATAGAGATAAAATTCTGCCCCAATATATTAGTAGTTCAAAAAGGGGAAAACACATTAGTGAGATATCACCACTTTATACCTATCGGTGCAGAAAATAATAAAGCAACTAAAAATACTACCACTGGTAGGCATGTGAAAAAGATCTCTTGTCATATACCAGCAGTGTACATGTGAACACATAGCCTCTAGAACAAGTAAGCAAGCTCTGTCAAAATTTGAGTGCAAATTCTCTTGGACACATTAGCAAGAATGCAAGGGATCTGTACCATTGAAAGGGTGTAAAAGCCATGTAAAAATCATATACCACATGTCAGGAGCATTGGATAGCATGAGGAAAAGATACAAATACAACAGTATTTAATCCTGAGGAATATTTTGCATTCTGATAAAATTGACCTGAAATTTTCATGTAAAAAAAAATGAATATCATGAAAGACAAAATTAATTAAATGAATATGTATTCACTATTCCAGGAGAATATTGAGAAAGATAACTAAATGGAATATATGGCCCTTGATTGGATCCTAGATGAATAATAAAACTATAAAGAATATCAGTAGCCTGACTGAGGACTTTTGCATAAGAATTACTTTTAATAATTGCTTAATATTCTGGATGTGATCATTGTTATGTGGTATACATAGGAGGCTGTCCTTATTTTTAGGTGACACATGCTGAAATATTTATGTCTGAAGTATAATACTAATAATTCTTCAATGGGTTAGTTAAATGTTAGCAATGGCTTATGTATCATCCATGTAAGAGAACATGAATGTTCCACTATTCTCGCAAATTTTCTGAGGGTTTAAAACTCTTCAAAATAAGAAACCTCACAAAAAATAAAGAAACTGGAAAATTAATTAAGAAATTAAGTAAAACAAGAAATAAATCTCTTGGCTAAAATAAAACAAATCCCTGACTTTAGTGTTACCCAATTCTACAATTCTACAGTGGGAGAGCAGAACTGGTTTCTGATTTCGGGGAAACTAGGATTTTTCCATGGGATCATGGAAAACGTGGCCTCATTAAACATGAGGTGAGCCATAAGAGGGACATTGGTGGTTCATATCTAAGCCCAGGCTGTTTCTGTCTCTATGACCCCTGCGGTAGAACCAGCTAGATTTCCTTTTACCTCCTACATTCTGAGAAATGCAGAATGTAACCTCCAAAGTCACATAGTGTCCATTTCTGACTGCCATTCTTTAGGTGAATTTCAAACTTGCATTGAGCCATACAAGTCTCTCTTAGAGATAGCTGAGATAAATTCATGTTGACCATGCCAACCAGTGAGGTAAAAGAAAACAAGGCGATAGCAAACACTAACTCTTCCAAGTGCTTAGTCGTGTTGTCATAGAATATTTAAAAAAAAAATCAAGTTGGCACTAAATTTAATGAATTTATACCCTATGAAAAATGAGATAATTCATTTGGAAATCCACCAGGCTTTCTTTGAGAAGATGGATACGTTGTATGTATATATTCACTGACACCTGGCACGTATGAGATCATGTATACCAAATTTTAGCCTGGAGGGAATTTTTACCAAGAAGTTATAAACCTCTGAAAATAGAGGTTAATAGGAAATGCTGAAACATCCTTAATGACAAGGTTGCTACGGCAACAATATAAGCTTACCACTTGCTTCAAATATCTGCTGCGTTTAGGACTCCTTGTCTCCTTTGATAAGTTTTTCCTGAGTGAAATAAAAGCATAAACTGACTAGCTCGGGAAGACTTTTCTCCAAGTGTCATAGACTCGGTGACTTACTGTGTAATTAGATGGGTTAGTCAGACAGGAAGAAGAAGATAGAAAGAGAAAGAACCAGAATATGTCCAAATCACCATTTTCCAAAGCAACTGGGTCATTGTAACCCAGAGTATTGTAACATTTTTAAGAAACAAGGCCAAGGCAGAATTAGCATGCAAGAAGTAAACATGCACGATCACTCATTTATGTATTTATTTATTTATTTTGGAAAAGATTCAAGTAACAAGCTAGATGCATTTCTATGAGATTATTTTAAAGTCCTTTTGCAATAATTTTGGAGCCGTTGTTATGGTGCGTGCCAATAATCACAAGGCAGAGGAGAGGTCAGACGAAGGCCTTTATTAACTTCCCAGCGCTGGGGGCTACACTAGCGGCCGGCCAGAAGCGCCATCTGCAGGAGTGCAGCCCCGAAGCAGGGGTCAGTAGGGGTTTTATACCTGCCCTCCATGCTCTTACAGTACAGCTACTAATCCCATAAAAGGCAAGCAAGCAAACTATGTTACAAAAGCAGAACAGAGCGGTCATGCCACTTAGCCAGAAACCAGGTCTTATCTGGAGCTAGGGAAGAGAACGACCTTGCATAAAAGGCTGGGCGGAAGGCATGTCTGTCCTCCTGCTGACTCAGGCTGCCTTGAAGTGGGAGTGAGGGTTTGCACTATCTCATTCACTCTAACAACATGGTTCACAGAGTGTGGTCCACAGTATTCCTCCTGATGCTCAACAGCCTGGTCCCTTGTGGGTTTGATATTTCTCATGTGAATATGTGGTCCTTCTATTTCTGAAAACTATTATTGATGTACTTACTTTACATAATCAAAACCAGTCATCCCCTTCCTGGCATTCCAACCAAAGCCTCAGCATTCCTCTTGCTAATTCCAAAGAGTGGGGTCTAGGCATTGCAAACAAAATAGGAGTGGGGAAACTAGTCTAAAGTGATGCTTTTTTCTCTTTACTTGGTTGAAATAGTTTATTTTAAAGTAAGATAAACACATTGCCATGAGAGTTTAACTTTGTTGACATTTACTCATTTCAAAAGGCAGAAAATTGTGACATGAATCTTATTTGAAGTCTTCTACAAAACTGAAAGAGCAACATCTAAGTTCCCTTTAGGCTCAGACTATCGGAACCCAAAATAAGCTCCATGTGCAGCTACTCAAGGCATTCTTGTCAATGGAAGACTCAACACCGAGTCCCATTCTGAAGCCTAACGTGATTTTAAGGACTTTATTTTATTTATTAACTGTTTTTTAAAGATTTAATTATTTGGGCACACAAGCTAGGGCACAGGCCAGAGGTGCGGGGCGGCGAGAGTGTTCACCAGAGACAGAGTGGGGAGCCGAATAGGCAGATCTCCCAAAAAACACTGTTGAGGGGAACAGCAGGAGAGATCTGCAGCGCCATGTGGGAATCTCCCCAGCCGGGCATCAAACTCACAGCGCAGCTGCTGACAGCTCCACAGCGCTGCGCTCAACCCATTGTGCGACCAGGAAGGCCGTTATTTTATTTTTTTAAGGATTTATTTATTTACGCATACTAGAGCTGGGGTGTAGGCCAGAGGTGGCGGGGTGGTGAGAGGATTCAACAGAGACAGAGTGGGGAGCAGAACAGACAGATGTACTGAAATTCACTGCTGAAGGCAACAGCGGGTGAGACAAGAGAGGTCCACTGTGCCATGTGGGAAGCTCCCTGCTCGGGGATCAAACTAGTTCTGCAGTGGCTGCTGATAGCTTCATAGTGCGGAGGCTTAACCCCTTGTACCATCAGGGAGGCTCATTTTTAAGGATTTTAAAATGCAAGTCCTGAAACAATCAACTTGGGAAAAGAGTGAAGTGGGTCTACCTATGTCCCCACGTGGACAGGATGGAGACCCTGAGCTGCCAGCACATACAGGCAAGGATTTGGTTTTTAGAGGACAGGGTTTCAAATGAAGCTTATGATCAGTCTTGCAATCAAAGCTAGCAAACACTTTTGGAAAGAGGGGTTATTTTTTTTTATAACCACCGGCAGGGTCCATGTTGGGCATCATAGACTATACTTAATGCAGAGTTGGGTAGCAGAGCTTGCAGTTGTCCACCAAACTCCACCCTTTCTTCTTCTAAAAATAATGCTAATAATAAACTTTGTAGCCTCCCTTGAAGGTCAGTGGACGACTCAACACTGAGTCCCATTATGAAGCCTAACATAATTTTAAGGACTTTTTAGATTTTATTTATTTATTTATTTTTAAGATTTACTTATTCATGCATACAAGTTGCATACAAGATGAAGTTCGAGTCAAAGGGATAGCATCATTTCTAGGTCTTGGCTTGGGCCCCTGTTATGCACACCTTCATGCTCTGTTACTTTTCAGATCAACTGAACATGACTCAGCTCGATGAGGACAATGTTCTAGGGGCTGATACAGCAATATCATGGAAGAAACCTCTGAATAAACATGTGGCCCAAACCCTCACCTCTAATCAGCCCACTTACCTGAGATCTATTATGGACAGAGATGAACTTCTATTTTCTCTGAGCGATATTATGTTTTGGTCTCTTTTAGAGACCAAATTTACTGGTACTTTAATACTCTTGCCAGTGGTAAGATACGAGAATGTAGCAGAACTGGGGTGTGGCTATTATTATTTTTGGTGGTGTTATGGGTACCTCTTTACTTTCTGAGTAGTGAAAAATGTAGGAAGAAGGTATCTTGGGAAGCCAATTTTAGCTACTGCAATTCTTTTTTCTATAACTAGAAAATTACATGCCCAAAATCAAGCGATATTTTTAAAGATAAAAGTCTAGAATGATGGAATTGGAAACATGAGTGAATGACAGTAAGTGGTTGGTATTGCTGGCATCTTAGAAGTCAGGAATAGTTCAGTGTGAACTTGACAAAGTAGGGAAATTGGCAGGAAAAACCACGGGAAAGTAAAATAGGGCAGGGCAAGATATGACAATCAGAAACCAGAGAGAAAATGCAAAGATTATGGATAGAGGGTGCCTGCATAAGCTCAACTGCAATACAAACTCTAGAGTGATTGCATATCCATCAGTAAAGCAAGGCTGTTATTTAAAAGGCTAAAATAGTGATACAGTAATGATATGACACTCCATATCCAGGGAGAGATATTTCCTCTGTTTTGGCACTGGTGAAAACCTTATTAAAGAATGATGTCTAGCTTTCTCAACTCTTTAAGGGAAATGTAGTGAAACTGGAAAGAGTCCAGTAAAGAGTAACACAATGATAACAGCCTGGGAAAATTGAACCTGAGAGAAAGGTTAATAACTAGGATAGTTTAGGTTGAAGGAGCAAAAAGGCTGAAAGGTGACTTAATATCTATTTAAATACTTAGTCATTACAATACACATGCAAACTAGCTATTCTACATGAACCTGAAAGAGAGTAAAGGGAGGGGAATTTACACTGTCAGCTTAGATTTGCATAAATATAAAGAAACATTTTTGGAGAGAGAAAAATAGTTGACACAGAAGCACACTATGTAGGGATTTGGTGTAATCTTTTTTCTTTAAGATACCTGAGACCTTAAGAACAGGGCATTTACTTGATATTAGAGGCAGGGAGCTGACAAGACTGAGCCAGCTGCAGAGTTAGGTCACTTGAACCTTCAGAGAATTAAATGAAAAGGGCTTAATGGGTATATTTTATTGGTTGCTGCCACAAGGGGAAAACAAAATTGTTTCTATCCATTGAGCTCATTTCCACTTTCAACCCAGATTTTCTGTTTGTAATATGGGTAGAAACGGGAACAGAGGAGGGGGATTGGAAATTGCAGTTTTCCTCTCCCACGTACCTGGGTGGGACATGAGACCCTAATCATGCCAAATGCTCACCAAAAAGTGCTGGTGCTTCGCCCTCAGTTTAGGGCTGGTCAGGAACAGTGGTTCTCAAAATGTGACCCACCAACCCCTGGGTGTAGCTGAGACATTTTCAGGAATCTGGAAGGTCAAATAAACTTTTATATAAATACTAACTTGTAATTTACTTTTTGCAGTAATGGAGTAAAAGTAATGGTGATTCAAACTGCTGGTGTGCTCACAGGAATTAAGGCACCGAACGTAATAGAAGTCATCATCACATTCTTTATTGGCAGGTAGTCCACGTAAATAACACAGTCAATTTCACTAATAAATGTTGATACAGCCATAAGTACTATTAAATTTCATTAAACCTTATCCTTTATTATGGATTATAAAAATATCTAGTGTAACAAAATCGGAAGTAAGTAAAAAGAAGTTCTGCTGCACTGGGAAGTGACGTGATCATCATGGATGAAAGCACTTGTTTTACTGAACGGTGAGCTGAACTAGCTACATTTTTCATGGAACATCATTTTTACTTAAGAGAATGTCAAACAAACTTGGTGATTCATATTTGGGTATTTGGTTGACACTTATTGAAATTAAGTACATAAACTTGTCATTTCAAGGAAAATATACAATATTTGTTAGCAATGATAAGATCTGCATGTTCAAGTAAAAAAGAATTTATAATTCAGAAAGTGTTTAATTTGGATAACTTCCCAAAACTTCAATGTTTTTTTCATGAGATGGGCAAATGTATTCACAAATGTTATTTTTTTTTATTGTATAAGCAAATATGCCGACATTTTGAAAACTTTGCATTATTATATGAATTAATATTTTGCAAACCACCAATGTATGATGTTACAAAATCATGCATGGGTAAAAGATCATGCAAAATGTAAGTTAATCATATAATACAGTTGAAGAGTTTATAATATGGTTTTATATTCCACATTACAACTAACTTTAAGAAACTAACATAAGTCAGTTATGTGACTATTCAAAGAAAGATATCCACTCTTATCTACTAAAATATCCCTTCTTTTTTCAACTACAAGTCTGCATGAGGCAAGATTTTCTTCACATATTTCAAAACAACATACTTATTTCAAAAGATTATATGCAAAATTAGTTAGGTGGCTCTTTTAATTTTTTTGTTTAGGAAAAAATATTTTAATAAAGTATGCTATTTTGTGATGTTATGGGTGTATGATAATATTTTTAAATAAACAAATTAATAAACATTTTGAATTTTTTCCATTTCACTCCCTGGTAGGAATGTTAATCTCTTTAACTCATAACAAAAGCTATTTGGACACTTGAATAATTTTTTATTGTGAAGGGTACCTACGATCAAAATGATTGAAAGAAGCTAATTTAAACTTTAACTTTATAGCTGATATTTCTCTGAGTTTATATAATTGAACTTTTACTCTCAAGTAGATTTTATTGAGCTAGGTTCTCACTTTGTAATATTATGTAAGTAAGAGGGGTTGTGTTAACTGGTTGGGTCATTCTTTTTCTAACACTGTTCTTCTGGTATAGGCACCAACTATTTGCCCCGTTGGTTCCTGTCTGAGTAGGTATGTGACAAAGAGAAAGGTAGTCATCTTACCAGGTGTACATAGATTCAGAATGGCTAGAAAGGAGAGTAAACTCATTTATAAAATACTTTTCTTCTCTAAGATATCCACCTGACTGCAGGCACTTTGGTTTCTATGGGATTCCCAGACATGCTACATTCCTGTGAGCACAATACCCCATTCTGTAAGGTTATGCAGCATTCTCAGTATAATCTGCTTTATCTCCATAAGCATTATTTAAAAATGGAGAGTTTCAAATTCCCTAAATATTCACAGGCCTTCTAAATTATGTTAGGTGCTGCTTAAAAACCAATAGGATCTTACTTAATAAGTACCTCCGATTCCATATTCCTTCTCCTCCTGTGCCTGTACAAGTTGATTGAATGAATGTTAGACTGGTCATAAGGTTGAGGATGACTTCAAAACATTTGGGAAATAGATTAGGAATTGAAGTGCAGGTAGAACATGTCTGATTTTCAAGTTTTTTAATAAAAATATTGTTTCAATTATTTCCCAAAATTTGATAATAAAGGATGTGGTAAAACAGGTTTCCCAGGAAACAGATTCTGAGAGCCTTGCATGCTGATACTTTATCTATAGAAGTCGATACTTATTAAGTGAAGGAGAAAAGTTTGGATAGGGGGAGAAATTGCAAAAAAAAAAAAAAAAAAAGTCTCAGGCAATTCCATGGAAATGGCTGGGGCAAGGATGTCCTTTTAGAGTTGCCTTGAGTTAAGGAAACAGACCAGGCTGCGACACCCTGAATCTATCAGTAGGCTTCCTTCTGGGGGGTGGGCTGTAAGCTTGTGTGAAAACAAAAAGGTACTCGGTGTCAATAGTCCCCACTAAAATTGCTAATATCTTGGAGATATTAGCCATAAGTACTGGTGAAGACCTTATGGGTGAAGACTGCAAGCATGACTGCCCCGGTCCTAGAGGATCTAGTGACATACCACATAATCTATTACAGCAGACATTCTGTATTCTTTCATATTGCATTTTCTTATCATTTGAAATGGGCTAACAATGAAAACCTAAACACAAATTCCCTTAAAATGTTTTCCTTCAATAAAATACAGTTGTCTATTCTAGCAATAGGGAGGGAATGGAATACCATAAAATAGAGTGTAAACAGCGGAAAATTAGGAAAATTATCCCTGGAAAAGTATTTCTGAAATTGAAGCAAAGACCAATTCACATGATGAGTTGAGGATGCTAAAGTGGGAAATCTTTACTGTATTAAGACCAAATGTTAGCTCCCAGAATGTCTACTGATACTATACATCATTAAGATTCCACAAACCAGTTGGACTATCTCACCTTTTCATATTTCCTTATGACCACTAAATAAGGGCTGCTTAGAAGGCTGCAAGGAAAGGAGTTTGGTAATGACAGCACAGGAGCTAAGAAAGTTAGAAATAGAGGAGACTTTAAAGTTTGTTAAGTTGTTTCCTTACTTCACAAATAAGAGGTAATCACAACTATTTACTAAATGTAATTATTAAACAATTTCTTATTTCCAATGTTGCATTCTTTAAATTAGATATATCCTTTCTTATCCTCACCACACTTCTGGAAGGTGGTTGTGATATTTACTTTACCAATGAAGAAACTGGAATTCATAGAATTCAGACTATATTCCCAGGTCACACAGTGAGTAAACAGTTAAGCTGGAATCAATACTCAAGTCTGTTCGATTTGACCCTGGGACCTGCACTGAAGTATTGAAGTAAGAACACTACTTAGAGAGATAACCCTGAGGCTTTTTAAAAAAATCAGGAGCTCTACTAATATGTCATCATTAAGTGAAGAAAACTGTATCAGCAATTTGACATTTGGCATCCAAAAGGTAGCTTTTTTGGGTCATTTCATGATTATTATAAACAAAGGATATCATAAATTCAGATATAATTATAAGTTATAATTCAGATATAATTATAATTATGAAAAGGAACAAATGTCCTCTGTAATAACCTTATCAAGTTTTCCCCAGACTATGGGTAACACTGGTGTTCTGTAGATTCTACTGCTTCTTTGGCACCACATATTAGGAAGGAATCATGGAGAGAGCAATTAAAAAAAAATTAGTGAATATTGCTAAAAAAAATTTGCTTGCTTGCTTTTACCCGGAAAAACCCATTGTTCAGATTATATATTGTCTTCTTTTCTACTTCTTTGCTCACTTAAGCTTGCCCTCATTGCTGTCTTTAAAAATTTACTGAAGCTTATTATATATGCAGAAAAATATTCTATACTATATTTTTGTCAAAGTATATTATATTACATATGAAAAGATAGGTAGTATATCACAGAAAAGTTCATATATCATACCTGTGCAGTTTGGTAAATTTTCAGAATCTAAAAGCATCCAGAGCATTTTGGACCTTTTTAATCATATATGCATCAGCATTATTTGGTCTTGAAAGACAGAAGTCATAAAATGTGACTTATGCTGACCCCCTCGCCTAATTCCCACCTCTGGGGAGAGGTAACTAAACAGTAATCTTAGCTTGTGAGAGAAGAAAGGTAGGAAGAACTAATAAAAAAATTGGGGCAGATTGAAAAAGAACTTGAATATCTCAGAAAACAAGTGCATTGTCAGTGAGAGATTAGGGAAAAAAGAGGGTTAGGAGAAAAAATATATTAATCTCTTTCAATAGCCCTGGAAAAGGTAATTTGGGGTAGAGTGAAAGTGTGAGCAATACTGCAGAGATGGAAGAATTCGAACATGTCAACGATGAACCATAAGGTGCAGATGAGAGGAAAGAAGCAAACATGAAACTAGAGTTTGAATCCTGGGTGACTGGAAAGATACCATTGGACACCATTGGAATGAGATGTGAACCGTAGAGGTGATTTGGAGAATATTAAAGAAGTTCACTGTCAATAATATCAACTGTTTTACAAAGAACGAAAGTAGGGAGGGCCAAGTAGTCATCTTTGAATTTGTGATTAGAGCAGAAAGCTGATCGCAAGGAGTGAATAGGTTGTAAGAAAGTAGAAACAATAATTGCAAAATACCCTCTTATTTCAAGAAAAATTTTCAAGAAAGGAATGAAAATAACTAACCCAGGAAGTGCCTGAACCAAGAAAAAAAGTCTCAGTGAAAGAGGGAGGACTAAGGGCGCAAAGGAAAGACTCAGCATGGGGAAGGTGAGTGCTTTCCTCTGAGAGCAGAAGGAAAGAGGGGTTTTTTTTGGCTGGAGAAGAGAACAAAAGGAGAAATGAAGCATTAGCCTTGACTTTCTCTGGAACTGGGAGATCATATCACACAAGAAAGTGAGGGTGGGAAGAAATCTTAGAATTGACACTATGGGGAATACAAATGGTTGTAAATCATTGAGGAGAACAAGTGCCGTCAAGCAAGAGCGAGGGCCCAGCTGACTTCAGATGGCTCGGAACTGTAGTGGAACCAGCCATCCTGGCTTTGTGAGTTTCTTAGGCAATATTTGGTGGCCTGGGACTAGGAGCTGAAAAGGCAAATGATGGTATTTACCCATTCTTGGGGATTGGAACGGCAGCTCTGGGCAAGAGAGTGTGAAAACCTAATAAAATAACTGACCCAAGTGTCAAGGCTGGTTAGGTAAGCAAATGGGGCCAGAAGAGGGATTGATGAACTGAGACAATAGTGAGCTATCAAGGGATGGGGAGGGGAGGGGGAATAATGAGACTGAGAAACATTTCATTAGAAGAAAGGAGATGAGAGATGTCTAATGATAGCAGTTTGTGGTCAGAGTGTATTGTAGTTTTGATTCAGATTCTATTTGAAGAGGAACAAAAGGGACAAGTCTGATAATACTAAGGTCTGATGATTTGGGTGGGATTCACTTTAACCAAACTTTGTTATTTGTTGAGGTTGTTTGTGTTGATAGCATTTCAGTAGGAACCTTTGCAAATACCATCACAAGGACCATGTATGTAATATCTGACAATTACTATCGACCAAAACCTTAAAATTTGTAGACACATTTATACTTTCATAAATAAGTCCACTTTCATAGAAGAATTCCATTAATCTTCACAAGAAGCCAGAGTTTGGCTTCCTGACTTATAGTTAGAGCTGTGTTACCTTCCTATGGTTTATAAGGCTACAGAAGTTTGTTAATGTTTGAGACCTGTGGGCATGTGCTGATTTGCAGAACTGATTTAGTCCTAGTTCAAAAATGAAAACCTGTCTAATTATACTTTCAAATTTTGAAAATCATCAATTTGTATGTGATAATGAAACAGTATCATTTTTCAGACATGTTCACTTGAGTGCATAAATGTTCAATGATTACTTGAAAGACAGAGCTACAAGAATGAAAGGAAGTTACATTCTTTGGAAGGTTATCAACTTGACTGAAGTTAATATGGCAGACCTGATATAGACATGTCACATAGTTTTCCCTCATTTGGGTCCAGGGGCAGAAGTGCATGCCAGGAAACAGGTTTGCATATCTCCACCTGCCAAGATTGTGACATGTTATAGAGGAGGGTGAAAATCTCTATCTATATTGTGCTGGGAGATTTGCTTCCTTTTTGACCAATCTAACCTGGCTGCAGTTAGGGTAGATTTGGAAATGGTCATGAATGTGATAGACTGATGATGAGTAGCATTTTGTCCTTGTGTTCTGAGTTTCAAATCTGAAGGGTTTTTAAACTTGTGTCAGTCTTTTTTTTTAAAGCTATATTTGATTGGGTTTATATGTTTGTGACTATAAAGCTGGAGAAGTCTGCTATCTTAGCTTAGGCATAAATGATCGCCAGATGTCACAACTACAGTATGTGATACTGATCAGTGACCACTTGAAAGAGACTTCAGACAACTTTTCAGATGCCATCATAGCTGGGCAAACAGGGAGTTTCTAAGAGTAAGAAGCAGAAAATGGAGGAAAATGAGTAAACTTTTCCAGGTCATGGTGGGATCTGATAAATTAGCCCTAGTTAACCAGCTTATTCATGTTAGCTCTCTCCTTTACCTCCTCTTAACATTCTCCTAGCTAGGGCCTCCCTGGTGACACAAGGGGCTAAGTCTCAGCACCATGAAGCTTTCAGCAGCCATTGTAGCACAAGTTAAATCCCTGGCCAGGGAGCTAACCCACATGGCACAGCAGACCTCTCCTGTCTTGCCCGCTGCTCCCCTCCACAGTGTATTTCAGTAGATGTGCCTGTTCTGCTCCCTATTCTGTCTCTGGTGAATCCTCTCACCCCTGCACTTCTGGCCTACACCCCAGCTCTTGTGTGCATAAATAAATCAGTCTTCAAAAAAACACATTCTCCTAGCTAATTAATATATTTTTTCTCTCTGCTGGATAGTGAAAAATATTTCTTCACTGAATATTTAAGCTTGTTTTTTACTTTGCATTTGTCAATGCATCATTACATCATTACAAGAAAATATTAAATTTTCAGAAGGATATCCTCAAATTCTTAAGATCGTGCTCTCGGTGATAGGTCCTTCTAGTACTTAGAACATACAATAAAAGGAAATGCCCTTGAGAGGATACCATGAATGAAATGTGATGGAAAATGCAAAGAAACATGAATGTGAGGCAGGAGATTGGAAAGAAATTATTTGTGAAGAGTTAGTGGTATGGCATGTAATCTACCCAATCAAAGTAGTAACTTGTCAGATGTTATTTGATGATACATTTTGTGGAAAATTATTATTAATTATCAATTATTCATCAGGAGTGTGGGAAACCTTATATAAAGAGATACTTGTCATGGTATATTCACACTCATGGAAGTAGAGTGGTAAATTTGCTGTTCAGTAAAGTTTCAATTCCTTCTCTTGAATTAACTTTTATATCACATTGAACTCTTTGTGCTTTCCTGGTTGACAAAATCTGGAGTGGGCAAATTATCCCATTGAATTGAAACACATAATTAAAAAGTACAT
Organism: Scalopus aquaticus; assembly: GCA_004024925.1. Classification (NCBI taxonomy): domain Eukaryota; kingdom Metazoa; phylum Chordata; class Mammalia; order Eulipotyphla; family Talpidae; genus Scalopus; species Scalopus aquaticus. Next base: position 38,850 of record PVIJ01005979.1, on the reverse strand, counting down.
CAAGCTTAAATGGGAATTGGTGTTACTTCTCTGGGTTTCCCTTATTGATAGAAAGCATTGGTCTTGTTAATCTTTGCTCTTTCAACATAAAAGCACAATTACTTTTTTATTTCAATTGTCCTCCCTCAACCCACATGACAATGTTAATGGAGCAACTTCTTAGGAGCCAAGATGCAGCAGCTTTGACTTTGACAGTTAGGTCCATTCAGGGAATCTGGATTAAACAACCAGAAATGCCATGAACTAAATATATTGTATGATCTCATAATAGTCTGAACTCTCCTCAAAATTTATGTGTTGTATAATTTCTAGGTTCATCTGCTTCATACAAAAAATTAGCGATTTTTGTTTGATGACATACAACCTCCTTGAAGGTACTAAAATGTCTGTGAGTCTAGAAAATAGTTCATTTTTAAAAGCTACTTTTAACCACACATAGTTTTATAGTTTTTTCTTTCTTTATACAGGAGAATAATGAATAAAGATTTGCATTTTTGCAACATGATGATTTCAGCCAACCATCAAATTGTTTGTGACTATTTGATCATATCATGATGGATACCAAACAACTGAATCTTTTTAATACCTCTTTTCTCATGGAATTTTTTAAAACCTATAATTTATTTTAGTAATATCATATTTTGAAATACCAAAAACTGGAAGAAAAATATATATTAGGAAAATAATGACATATATCATAGTAGGTTTCCAATAAGTTTCCTTTTTTGTTTAAAACTAAAGAAAGAAATTTTGAAAAGTAAATATTTGAGAAAGTAAATAAATTAAGCAATACACTTGTATATGTGTATAATATATTAAAAATAAAGCAAAGTTCACATATAAGAAACCTTAGATTCCTATTGCTTAGTGGCATGTAAAAGGAGATAGTTAAATGACATTCAAAATTGTGTTCTCTTCTTTGGCATTGCTACAGGGGATTTGTCTTTTACAAAAAATTTCTGGTGCTCACAATTATAGTAAACATTGTCCTGAGATGGGTGAGTATCAATAGAAAGGGATAATATCTTTTCAGAATTTCTGAGAAGTGCTCTGTTAATTTAGAAATTTATTTATCAATATTGTGATAAAAAGAACTTGGTATCTATCACACTGAAGGAAAGATGATATTAAACCATTACTTAAATATGGGTATTTTAACTGAACATTATTGATAATTTTACTAATTCTTAAATATTAATTAGTGAGTAAAATATGATAATTTGAAACTGAATTTTGAAAGGTTTTGTATTGCTGGTGATTTTCCATTGATTAACTATTTAACTTTATAATTATGTATTTTAAAATGCATAGCTACTTTTATATCAATTTTTTTCAACCCTTTAAGTCATGTTAAGCTTTACTTTACTTTCAAAGACTCAAATGAGGATTTGGATTTTTGAAGATAGTGGTTAAATTATAAATACAATTAAATTTTCAAGAAGTCTTTAGTATAAAAGCTGTCAGATATGTGTACTTTTTCTGATAAAGTGTATCTGATATACACATGACTTACATTTATTTGTACACAGTGCTATATATGTAAAAATACACACACACATACACCCACCGAACTTCATTTATAGAACTAATTTCATGTATTGTTAAATGCTAAGATAAATAGAAAATATCAAATATTCATAAATATAATTTTTAATGATAAATATTATATTATTAAAATATTATAAACTTTTGAAGACACACTACATGTGATGCACATCTATGGCTTTATAATCAGAATCAGTAATTCAGAATTCAATAATAATTTAACATTTACAACACAACTTTAAAAATATCAATTTTCAAATATTTTACTTTAATGCATTTACTATCTGAAACTGAATGACATTTCAATATAGCTCATTACCTTAGCAATAAAACTAGTTAGTCTCAGTAGTTTCAGGTTAGCAATCATGGTGTTGTTCAGCAAGCAGCAAAATTCTAATGGTCAAACATCAATGTCATCCTTCTCATTCATTAAAATGAAAGGTTCTAAAAACACATTAAATAAGGATGTGCCCTTTGGCGTGGAGTCTTAAAAACTATATGTAAGATAGTTGATGATTTTTACTTGGCAACATTTCATTTTTGTATGGTTGCCAACCATTGTGAGCATTTACTACCACAAGACCGTGTAATGGTAGATTGTCTATCTATATATAATATGAAAAGTTCTAAACATGGGACAATTTTCTGCAAATTTGACTTACTTCAATTTCATACTATTTGATATTCAGATTATGGTGCCTGGTTTCTGTGTGAAATGATTTCCAAGTTTCTAAATGAAAGCAGCTAAGAAACGAAATATTTACACCCTTCTAACCTGTGCTTCCTGTATAGAGAGATACAATACAGATGCTAAGTCACTGCTCTGAAAAAGCTTCCACAAATCTATAATAAAATAATTAAATTAGTGAGCTGTGTTTAGATCAGAGACCCTTGGTTGCCAACTCCTAAGAACTAGGGGAATTCAGAACCACAGAAGGATCATTTGGACTCCATTTGGCAGAGACGTCAGAAACTCACTGCTCTTGGGAACATCCTTTTCCAATAACATTTATAGCTCTAGATGGAAGCGAAAAGCACCATATGTTAAGAGTTTCCTGCAAAGCTTCCTGGTAAGAGAGGAAATAAATTCAACTTGTCACATCTGCTCATGGGCCAGTCAAGTAGGATTTTATCACAGCCTTAAGTGGTTTACAAAACTGTCCTGTTATCGACTGAAGGGGCTTTACATTTCAGGTTGTTTCATACTGATGTTCATAATCTAAATCATTAAACTATTTTTCTTCTTTTGACTTTAGCAGCATGCATCATCATTTGGTTGTAAGCAAGGGGAATTATTCAAAGCAATTCAACTAAGAATCACTTTCCCATAGCATAGTCTCCATAGTCCTCCATGGCTTAACTGCTGGAATGCCTTCGGGTCTTAGTTCTACCTCAGTTCCAACCCGTGGGTCCTTAGATTTTGCATAATTTAAGATGGGAACTGAATTTAATCAGGCTAAATTGATTACCCACTATTCTGAAAAGTCCCGACTGGCTTAAACCATGGCATAGACCCATACGGTCAGAAATGATTTTTCTGCCAGAGGTATAGGTAATCACAGGAAAGGTGTTAAACCTTGCATTGTGAGCTACTGATTTTCCCCAAAAGTGATCCATCTTTTTACACTCACGACTTAAAAAAAAAATGTCAGAGTCACTATGGGCATTTAAGTTTTCTATCATAAGCAAAATCCTTTTTAGTTTGCAAATATACTGAAAATGTAACACCATATGTCAGCATTATCTTTCCCCAATTAAGTATAAGTTAAATTAATAGCATTTGTTCCAAACTATAAGCTCTCCATTTACCAATTTGCAGTTTTACATTCATATCTTTTTATAAGTAATGATCAAAGTTATTAAGGATTGTCCATATTTTAAAAAATTAAAGATGCTGGGCCTCCCTATTGGTGCAAGGGTTAAAGACACAGTGCCGTCAAGCTATCGGCAGCCACTGCAACATGAGTTTGACCCCCAGCCAGGGAGCTTCCCACATAGCACAGCAGATCTCTCCTGCCTCACCTTCTGCTCCCCTCAGCAGTGTACTTCAGTAGATCTGCCTGTTCTGCTTACCACTCTGTCTGGTGAATCCTCTCACCCCTCACACTTCTGGCCTATACCCCAGTTCTTCTATGCATAAATAAATCTTTTTAAGAAAATTAAAGATGTCTTATGTTAAAGTAAAAATCCCAACCTTTACACAAGTCTGGTTATGCAAGTAATCATATTGTAAATGTTAAAGAATTTCAGAGTGCTATGTGATGATTAAATTTCCACTGTTTATGTGTTGTTTACAAATATCATTATTACAGGTAAATTATAAAAAAACATAAAATATTAAAACAGAGTAAATGAAAGAATAATAGATGACAGAAGAGAAAGAAAGAACACGACAGTCCTATATAGTCATGAAATGTAGACTATGGATTATGCTAAGTTTCCTAGTAACCAAAACCAATTAAATATCACAGGTTTTTTTTTTTTTTTGAGGGAAAAAAAATAGTTCAAAAAGAAGATTTTGTCACAATGAGGGCACCTGAGAATCTTTATAGAATGTTGGTGATTGAGTCAATCACATCTTAATACCCCCCTCCCTAAAAGCATGAAGACATTAGCATGTTTCATCCTGTAACATCACTCAGTGTAACCTGTGAGCACTAAAGTAAAGTACAACTTAATATAAAATAATTGAGCCAGTGTTGCTGCATTGTACAGTTCTGGGGGCATCGTTCACAAGAGCAGTTTTAAAATCATTGAAAGCATCTGCTGTTATTGCCTCAGAAGGATGGTGCTAGTTTCGTCTGCATGGCGATGATCAGTAAAGAACATCTGCGATAGAACTTTACCACACAGTTATGAAACTTTCTATTACCAGTGTTAGACACAAACATGATGAAAGAAACTCTGACACATTAGTAATTGCGTACCTGTGCTTATCATGCTCCTTGGGTAAGTCTGAAACCCACCCTTCTATATCTATTCTCCCATTCATTATTTAACAATAGAATCTACAGATTGTATTTCCCAATCTTTCTTGTACCCAAGTTTGAGCTCCCTGATCATTACAATGGGTGTAGAAGTGATATGTGTAACTTTTTTTTTAAAAGATTTATTTATTTATACATACAAGCTGGGGTAGAGGCCAGAGGCGTGGGGCGGCGAGAGGGTTCACCAGAGACAGAGTGGAGAGCAGAACAGGCAGATCAGAAATACACTGCTGAGGGGAGCAGCGGGCAAGGCAGGAGAGGTCTGCCACACCATGTGGGATTCTCCCTGGCTGGGCGTTGAACTCGCATCGCGCGCTGCCGACAGCTCCACAGTGCAGCGCTCAACTGCTGCGCCACCGGGGAGGCCCGATATGTGTAACTTTTTAATCTCCTCTTTAAATATATTTGCTGTGAACTTTCTCTTTCCCTCTCTTCTTGCTGGCTGGGAAATGGTGATGATGGGATAGACTTTGGAAGCCACCTGTTTAAGGATGGTGGAATTGTCTCACCAACACTGCATTGCTTATCTCTGACTGTTATGTGAAAGAGAAATAAACTTTGATCTTGTTTAGCTCTGTCTTTTGCATATTTTTCAAATTAAATATTGTATTCTAAAACAGCAACCATGTCATCATCATAGTGTTTTTATACCATCACTTTGGATTAGACGAGTAAATAGAAGAAAATATGCAAAGGATGAAGGAAGGGGGGAGGAGGGAGAGAAGAAGGAAGTTTAGGAGGGGTAGAGGGAAGAAGAGAGGGAGAAAGGAAAGAAGGAAGGTAGGAAGAAAGGAAGGGGGAAGTAAGTAGGGGAAAGGGTGTTGGTTCTATTTTAATTGATAAATGGTCATAGAATCACTCACTCAGTCCTTCCATGAGTCTGAGTGTTTCACCAATAGCAATTTTAGAATATTAAGCAGAACACTGAACTTGGTGCAGACCATATCTGCATTCAAGTCTTGATTCCCACATTTCACTGACTTCTGACATTAGACAAGGAGCTTATCTATCTCATTATCCTCTTTAGTGTGATTATGAGAATTAAATACGTGTGTGTGTGTGTGTGTGTGCATGCGCTAACATTTACTATATACTATACATGCACTAGTCTAAGTACTTTTCATTTGTTATTCCATTTAGTTTTTTTGTAATCTGTATCTGAGAAACTAATATTATCTCCATGTTATAGCAGAAGAAATTGAGGCAAGGAGAGTTAAAATCACTTGTTCAAGTAAAACAGTGGTAGGTGGAGTAGGATCTTGGAACCAATTGTCCTTCGTCTCAGAGAACTAGCATGTGCCTTTCTAAATGAGTTGATCATTAAAGTATTAGTGTCATGCTTGGCCATCCATGATTATGTATCTATAATTCCTTTTTAATAGTAGTTTTCTGATATGAAAGTGATGCTTATAAATCATAATATTAGAAAATGCACAATAGCACAAAAAGCAATTAATAGTCACTTATACTTCCTTCCCCCATAATCTCTGCTAACATATGCACATAGACTATCTTTCAGTATCAGACTGTTCTCTTAATTGTTTTTATCACTTGGGTGATACATAATCCAAGTGCCTTTCTTTATGTGAATGCCCCCACAAAAATCACTTCTTTGAATTTATAATAAGTACAGTGAGAACAGAAATTTTTTTTCCTGAGTTGGTTCAAGCAGTTGGTTGGAGCCACATCCTGCCTGCTGCTACTCCCACCTCGGCAATGTGATGGCCCCTCCCTTCCGTGCTGGTTTCTGTTGGAGAACTGGGAAATAGTCTCCCTCCAGAATGTGGCCAGAATGTCCTCCCATAGTGCCTGGGGGTATGTAAGGAAGCCTACCCCCTCCTTTCCTTTTTGTCCATGTACTCTTTGCAATATCTCAACTCAAGTCTACGTCTGTATACGTGATTTTCTAATGAGTTATGGTAACCAGAGGTAACTGCAGAGAAAGGGAGAACATTGTAAATGGTGCTTACTTAACTCTACTTTCCATACTTTAAGAAAAAGGCGCCCACACAATTAATTATATTCTTGGATTCCTAGAAATTCTCCAGTTTCTGACCTAGCTCTCCTGAAAACTGGCCTGTGCCTCTGTGGAAATGCAAAAAGTAAAATCACCATTCTGTGAGTTCTTTTCCCATAGAGCACCATGCGCACCAAATGAATGAAGATCTTAGTGCTTGTATAGAGTACAGTGAGTGTTCTATAAACATGGCTGCTATCGCTATTGAGGAGGCAGACCATAATCCTAGTTTTCTATATGGGGCAAAGTCCCTCTAACGTTGAAGAAACCATCTCACTTATTAAGCAGAACAGTTGTAGTTACTTTTGTTTATACACACTTCACCATTCAAAGTGTGGCAGTGAGACCTTCTGGGAAAAAGGATCATGGCACTGTTTAGTCATGTTCCTGTTAAGAATACTTAATCTACAGAAGACCCAGCTAAAGCGTTTAAATTTTGTCTACAAGAGATGCCTTCTCAGAAAATGTGCTCATTGTATTCTCTGCTTTGCGGGGACACAGGCACCAAGCTGGTTTTACACGTCTTACACATGTAGGCCCATCATTTCCCACATCACTAAATATTTTTCTTAAATTTGATTTTGATTATGAACAATGAAGGGAAACGTTGAACCAGAATATTCTTACTTTCAGAAAGAAATTTTCTGAAAAGCTTCCAAAGAACTATTGTCTTGAAAAATGACCCACTCCTCACTCACAAAACATTTCATTTGAGCGGATAGCAGACAACTACTGTATAAGTGAACTGGTCATCTATCTCAGGGTATAATGCTCTTTTAAGAGAGTACATAGAATGAATGTAGATGCAAGAACTGGTCAGTTCAATTCAATAGTCACAAAAATATCCTGAGGACCTATCCTGAAAATATACCAGATATCCTGGCACTGAGCAAACACATATGAATAAACCCATCTCACTCTTAGGATGCATCTGGCAGAGGACAAAGCAAGACTTAGTAGGGGGATAATGACTTTATAAGGATATTGACAAAATCACTCTGGTTAAACTTTATAATCATTTTAAATGCTACCAAATATAGGAAAAGCAGAAGGAAGTGGTCAGGTTATCACGAAACAATCTGTTCCATTTACAAAGTGCTGAAAAATAAGAGCAGAGGACAGACCAGTTAACATGGAATGATCTAGGACTAAATGAAAGATCAATTCAATGGAACAGTAAAATTCATATAGTCTGCAATAAAGGACGTGAAGGAAAGGCAGAGCTTTTAAGCTTACCTTTCTCAAAGTAAGAATGCTTTATCTGTTTGTAATGAGAAAAATTCCATGAGTGATTCATCAATCAGACATGTCTGTAGTACAATGAATATAGCAGCACCATCTACTGTACTATTTCTGGATGTGTATGTTACTGTGTGGATAAGCCTGCACACGCATTTCTAGGGGCCCAGGTTATGTATACTTGATATGAAGCAATTCTACCTTATTGAAATTCTTCCACAAAATACTTAATAAAAATTTAATAAAAAACAATTTACATTGTGAATGAAAATGCACAGTGGTTCAGTGGTAAGTTGCAGTTTAAAGAAACAGGAGTTTGGATTATATTTCCTGTTTGTTCAGTATTTGTATGTGAGTTTCTTTCTGCCCCTTTCTCTGCTGTGTTTAACTCATTCATTCTAATATCTTTCTTGGAAAACAAGACTTTAACAAAGCCCAGGGATCTCTTGGAAGGCACAGTAGACAGTCATCTAATGCAAACTTTGTCTTTAGGCAGGAAGAGGTCAATAGAGTGAAAGTTTTTGCCAATTCTAACTTGTAGAGCTGATAGAAAAGAGAGTGAAATATACTCCCAGTATTTTATTTTTGGAAAAAACAATGGTACCCTCACCCATGGCATCCACATGTAAACAGAGTACTTAGCTGCCAAAACATACACATATCTATGTAGGTATATTTATACCAGTACTCACTCCTGTATCCTTTCAGCCTCAAAACTGGAAGTTACACATGTTTCTTTCAATGCCTCGAAGAACCAACAACTTGGACTCCAAAAGCAGCAGGGATATCAAATGGCAAATAGTATGAGTAAGGTCATTAAATTCAGAGAGACAATAACTTATATTTGCTACCTTATGTTTGTATGTGAATAAGCTTATGACATGCCAAGTACCAATCTAATCTGCTTTGGGTATGTTAACTTACTTATTCAATCCTTCTAAAATATCTATGAATAAGCCATACCAGAGCTGATACTTCACAGATGAGAGCAGATACTTTACAGTTAAGCATAAATAGAATAAGTAACTCATCAATGACCAAATAGCTATTAAAATAATCTGAGTTACAGATTTAAAAAGTATTTATTCTTAGCCTTTATGTTAATATATTTTTACAACTAAATAATAAAAGATTGATAAGATTCTGCTTTGAAGGTGGTGGGATGGTATTAGAGAATAAACAACTTTAAATTGACCTGTGTTCTATGATAATCTCTTTGTCTTTCTTCTTTAAGATATTAGATTTACATCACAGTTCTTTGCACAGGAGACACATCCAATCTTGGCCTGGTCCTACCAAGCTTCCCCATCTGGTATAATAGATATCTGGAGAAATTGCCCAAGTAAGTGATAACAGAAAGTTTACATTATTTTTCTTCTCAAATTTTTAAAGTTAGTTAAATAATAACAGTATTTGTGGGTGATATCACCTTCACCCAGTGTCTCCATAGGTAGAAGAGTCTCCCAAGTGTTGGCTGTTGGTATCTGTTTCCTCTTTGAACATTTTGGAGTATTCACAATGGAATACTACACAGTTATCAAAAAGGTAAACTCATGCAATTTGAAGCAACATGGATGGAGCTGGAAGGGAATATGATAAGCGAAATAAGTCAAGAGCTGAAAGACAAATACTAGGAGTTTTCACTTACAAACGCAATATAGAAAAAACAAAGGGTCAGAAAAAGACAAAATTTAAAATCAACCCTTAAAAGTTGACCATAGATCTTGAGAGGAAGTGGGGGAAGAAGAGGCTTGAGACTCAGAAGGTGGAAAGAGCACAATGGCTTATGGTGGTGGCCTAGGGGTGCTTCAAATATGGGAGAGCTGCAGTGACTACACCTGACGGGGAGAATCCTGTAATGTTAAAACATGACCAGTGATGTAAAGGAATGGCACGTCAATAACAATTAAATAATAACATTCATTCCAAAAAATGATCAAAATAGTTCAACATCTTCCACAAGTCTGAATGTGTTTAATTCTTTCTTCTTTGAAGAATTCTGGGTGGAGATCATAGCCATTCTGCTAAAGAATAAAAAGAAATCAGCCAAACCTATCACAAAATAATCATTTCAGAAATAAAGAGTTGGGAAATTTTTAACATGAGCGCAACCAAGGAACTCAAATCACAGGTTTTGTCACCTATCATTTTTCTAATTCTTTTTTTCTCTGACATTGTATTAGTACAAAGGAAGACCATGCAGGTCAAACCCTCCTGGAATGAATATCATTATCACAAAAGTGCTATCTAAGAGGCAGGTGGAACAGTCATAAGTAGGGGCAGCATTTCAAAACTTCAGATTCAACGATTACAAGTATAGGGTCAAAAATTCCTTAAACTCTGTAGTAACTCGTTTTTCATTAAGCACTAACCAAGTGTTCATTGGACAGTAGGGGTTGACCTGTGGTGGCACAAATACAAATAAGACTTGATTGATACTTTTCAGCACTGATGACCCACACCTAAACATCACAGGTGCCTTTATATGACAGGTGTTTTAAATCTTATTTAATTTCACGGTGCATTGTACTGCTCTAGTCTGAGGTTTCAGAACTTTTTCCAAGTTTCTACAATTATAATGTTGCAAAGCCAAGGTGCAAGTTCCAAACAAATGCATGCTTGTTGATACTGCCTGTTGATTAAGCAGGTCAGCAGATGTTAATGAGGGGAGATTAAGTTACCTGAGTAAATTAGTTCCCTTTGGAAGCATTATTGAGGAAAGAGTAGAGATCTATAATATCTAAGGTGCATTCATTTCTAGTGATGCTGGATTTAAGTCAAGCACAGAGCCACTTTCCTGAGAATCCTGAATTTATCAAAATGAGCTCCTCTTTGTCCCTCTTACATTGACTTTTGAGGTTCTCTATTAGAAACCTCAAGGTCAAGGTCCCGCAGACACTTGAATCAGAGAACTATCTACAGCTCATTTGTTTATGCACTTTATCCTCTCCCATTCTTATCTACTGGAGTTCCTGAATCTCTCATCCATTTTAAGCATTATTTTATTGCAAAGCACATTTTAAAATTTATATTGATATTTATTTTTCTAAGACTGGGTTTGAAACACAGCTCAACCATGGCATCTTGGGAAAATCATACACACACGCACACGCACACACACACACAAACTTTGTAGGTTTCATTTCCTTCAGCAGTTAAACTAGTATAATAACCCTATCTCTCACTGAGCTGTGATTAAATGATGAAATGAATTTTGATGGAAGGGAGAGTAAGAGAAATGTTTTAATGCATATCATATAATAACCTATATGTTTTCAAAGAAGAAAGATGCTTTGGTAATTGAGGTTTATGGCAATTTATTTCAAGAACATACTGTAACATGGACTGACAGGGGATGCATTCTCTTCAGTGATGTCTTCACTTGGAGAGGTCCCAAGGCCATTAAAATGAGATACTCACCAGGTTTATTCAAAACATAATAAGCTGAGTTTGAATGACTTGCCTGTACCTTATTGCTTTTTTTTTTCTTTTCAGAAAGAGCCTTTCTTTAGTTTCCTTTAGTTTTCTACCATTTACTAGTGGGCAGATAATTCAGCAAAGATGCTTTACTATAGCTATTAAGTGTGTGTGCGTGTGTGTGTTTACTTTGCAATAACCCATCATAAGGAAAAAAAAACAAAATAAAAATATAAAATAGAGTCACCACACATGGACCATTTTCTCCATTAGGAAGCTCTGAAATTGCAAGAAACTTTGTGTCTTACAATTATTTAAGGGGAATTAAGATCAAACCTTGGAGGACTGGAGATGGATACGGAAGACAAAGACATTCAGACAAGTTTTGGGTGCTTGAGCACAGGTAACCTCTAGTGTCACTAGAGGTTAAATATACCCAAGCACATTTTATCCCATGATTTTATCATTATTAAAAGCACCCAGTTGATTGTCATAGCAGAAGAACAAATATCTTCAACATGTGATGTGGAAATAATTTCTTAGGGTCATTGTATTTTTTAGTAAGCTATTGAGGAATGGCTTGAAAGCATTCACAGAACCTCTTATGTATGCACAACAAATCCAGAGAACAATGTGTTCACTGGGACAACAAGTCCTTTTGACCGAAAAGTATGTATCAGTCTTCACTCTTCCAAATGTCAGATCATTCCATCACTTCCATCAGGCAACCACTGAGCTCCTGACCGTTAGGAAATTCTTGAGCAGTGGGAGAGACTGGCCTGGAGTGGCCAGCAGTCTGTGAAAACATTTACAAAAGCATTCGGCAGTCCCTAATGGCCTGAGAGCAAATGGATATTTCACTGCAACAATGAAAAGAAACATTTCAATTTGGATGTGTTTGCTTGTGAAACAAATGTTTACAACAGAAACCTCCATTTGGGTTGTTAGAACACGGTCAAACAAAGTATGTATTTACTGAAGAATCAAGTACAGCTTCTCATTCTAAGTATTGCCTCTTTGGGGACAGGCTATATTGTAAGCATAATGTACTGGATAACGGAAAGGAAACAGAGCTACAAGATTTTAAGGTATAGGTAATAGGCAACACTTTCCAGATCTGCAAACGTAACTTTCCCAGGAAGTACACATAGGATCAAAATATAGCTGCAGCCACAGAGCAGTCTGGCATGCAGCAGCTTAAACAAGATAGAAGTTTATGTCCATCTTTTGGAACAATTTAGGTAGAAGCAGCCAGGTGATGGCATCAGGGACCAGGTTCCCCCAAGCTTTGACTCCCAACATCCATCACATTTGGCTTTTGAAGTATGCCCCATCATGGTTCCTCTGGTCATAGAAGTCACATCTGCTTTCAAGTCAGTGGAATAGGGAGGAGAGTTGAGGGAGGAATTGCTTCTTCCCTTTGAAATGGTGGCTCTCAAGCAAGGACAATGCAGCTCTTCCCTAAAGAAAGAATATTGAGGGAGTAGAGAACTAGTTGGCTAGGGAGCTGGCCTGCAAGAGCTGCCTGGCAAGGTCTGGTTGTAAGATAGCAGGCAGAGGGTGCTTTAGGAAGCAGAAAGCTGACAGGCAAAGGGTGCCAGCCACAGAACTAGCAGGCAAAGGCTGGTAATCACAAGAGGCATAGAGAGGCCCACAGTAGCTGGTGGCAGCTTCACACCTCTGGGTGGCAAAGTGGAGCAATTAGGCAAAGGGGGGTAAAGGAGAATTACCAGAAGAGGGAAAAGTCCCCATGAGTGATTATAAAAGTAAACCTATCCCTGATAGTAACAGGCTCCTGCCTTGGATCCCTTCCTGCTGTCAGGAGTCTTTATGCCAATAAACCTGAGATTGCTAATCTACAGTTCAGTTGTGTCGGTAGAACACAAGAAACGAGGCAATCGGCAACAACATCGTTTGTCACAATTTGATGGTAGGGAAGAGAAGTACAAGACAGACAAGGTGGTGGCACTTTTGACACTGCCAGGTCAGTGATGCTGCTAAACATTCTATCATAAACAGAAGAGCCCCCTGTAGTTATTTAGACTAGCATGTATCAGTCTAACATTAAACTGGAAGCTTCCTGGTGACATGTATTTGCAGGATGTAGAAGTTGGAGGAGGACTGTTTCTATTATACTCCAGCTACATTCTCAAGTGAGTTGCCTGGCATGAATGAACATCATATTTGGCAGAGACTGCCACAGGTTCCCAGTGTCTGTTCTCTACTTCTTGTGTATTAATAGAATTTTAACCTGGGCCAGCTAAAAGTTTTCCAGCTCCTCTCCATTGTGACAACCATGACTGTTTCTAAACATTGCCAAATATCACCTAGGGAGATTCAATTAAGACATTGTTCTCAGCTGGATGTCTTAGGCAAGTCAACTAAACCTTTTGGAATCTCAGTTTCCTCAAAGGTAAAAATATGGATAGCACTTGTTTCTTAAAATTGCTACGGTAGGCGGATTTTTAATAGATCCTTCAAGACTCCTGCTCTCTATTGCATGCACATCTTCTCTTAGTTGTTCAATCAAATACCAACTTATGTGTGCTATAAAGGGAGTCTTCAGATGTAATTAAGGTTTCAAATCAGTTGAATGGGAAAAAGAAATTATGCTTCCTGGGCCATAAACACATAAATATGTTGGGGGTTCTTCTTGGCAAAATTTATTCATTAAAAGTGTGAGAGGGATTCAGTGCAAAGTAGTTTCTCCACTGCTGACTTTGAATATGAAGGAGACCACGTGTGAAGGTGCACGCCTGAAGGTGGCCCTATAGGAGCAGAGTGACTCCAGGCTGATAGCTGGGAGACAGACCTTAGTCCTATAGGAACAAGGACATGACTTCTGCTAGAATCATGTGAATCAAAAAAAAGAACCTCAAACTCCAGATGACTACATTGCCCATCTGACATCTTTATTTTAGTTTTGGAACACTCTGAATAGAAAACTCAGTTACTCCATGCCTGTGCTGTTAGCCTACAGAACTGAGAGCTAATACATAGATATTGCTTTAAGCTCTTAGATTTGTGACAATTTGTTACACGACAATAACGATATAACACAGTTATTATGAAGAATGATTCTGCTGCTAATAGCTATCCTTTAGTGAATGCTATTATGCTCTAGAAAGTTAGGTAGGCATTCTAAATGAATTATATATCTTTTCAGTAAATATTGCACAATAGGCATTATTTCTACTTTAAAGATGCAGAAACTAAGATCTAAACAAGTTATCTAATTTGCTTAATATATCACAGCAAAATAACAGTAAAGCAATAATTTAATTACTGGCTTCTATGTCTTCTCTTCATTGCCTAACAGTCAAAAATAAAGTGTTAGGAAAAAGAGCATCCTCATTTCATTTATTTTGCTATGTATACATCATCACTGAATCACAGGCTTGTGAACATTTTGAGGGACAATAGGTACACAGATATCAAGAACTGTGCAATTATACACATGCTGAGGTTTAGCTTTGGAGACCATGGCAGTGGCTAATCTAGGACAACTCTTATTTTTCAGCTTAATGATATCTTTCCTTGCTTATTATTGACTTGGTTGACATCTTTTTCTTTTAATGGAGCCAGCAGTGGTTTCCAGATTTCTAAACTTCCTATATAATCAGTAAAAGAAGTGTCATGTAATCAGGTAAATGTTTACCTAAAGTAATAATTTTGATAATTGTCATTTATGAGTATTTTTGATGTACCAGACACTGTGCAGAGTGCATAGGGTTAGATTATCCTCAAGGACCCCTATAATTAAAAGTTATTTTTTCCTAATCTTATAGATGAGGAAATGGTCTTCAGGAGGTTCAACAACTTGCTCAAACAAACATGCAAGTGAATAGCTGAGACAAAATCAAATATGTGATCTGTTAGACTGTGTTTGTTTTCACCCCTCAGTATATATTGTTCTTGAGCACCAACTTGCTTAAGGGTTCTCCATATCTGCCCTTGGAATGTGTGGGCTCTTTCTGAATGGTTCCCAAGTGGAGTCAGAACCTTAAAAATTGGTGCCTGCTCTTTACCACATATGGAGTCTGATTTTAGTTACCACCTACATGCTACCCTTTAGTGTTGCACTTAGCTCTTCAACAGGACTCATTTGGAGTTTAGCTTCTGGTTTATCCTATACCATGAGGAAGACTTATGCCTGGTAAGTATCTGATGGTGATGACTTAGGTTGCTTTACCCATGTTCTTTCATCCAATTCCTTCAAGATGAAGGCACTTCAACACAGCTGGTAAAGATTAGGATATACTGTAAGGCAGAAGGCTGGAAACAGATTTCTCCATGCCATCTGTAAAGGCTATGCAGCTGTAGTGCCCACACACATCTGGAGAACTGCTGTAAAATTAAAGCCTAACATTTGGCAAATGCAGCAGATGGCTTTGTTATCAAATGTGAATAGAAGCAGAGTCAAACTTCTGAGGAATGGAAAGTTTAATCCTAGGAAGAGGACAGCCACAAAGCGAACAAAATATAGGGAATGGAATGAGAAACTGAGGTGACAGCACACTCTAAAATAAGAAAAATGTATGGGGAAGAAATGAGATAGCAGGGTAAGAATTTTTGAAAATGGTAAGTTGAGAGATTCAGAAAATGCCTTGATTGTCACAGTACTTACATACTGTCATAATTGTACTTAGTTAAATCTGGTTAATTTGCTAGACTTGGCAGCAGAACTAGTGATACATTTTGCCACTGACAACATTTGATATGGCATAACCTGGGGGCACTCCATCATCATTAATTGAGTAAATGATGTTAACAAGAGATGGACAAGCCTAACTCTGCTCACTGCATGGAATCCCACAGCCTTTTAAGGGGTTCTGCCAACCTCAGCTTATCTTCAATTAAAAAAAAAAATGAATCTGAAAGCAGCTGTAAGAATTGGGTCAAAAAGATGATGCCAACAGATTCTTTTTCTTAAAGCGTGCTACCCTGTGGTTAATTTGCCTTTGTTACTGTCATAGATTCTCCCAAAGCTTTTGACTCTTCCAAGAAATTTTCAACAAATGATGGATAATAGGATCTGCCCCCATAAAAAGAGGCCCATTTCAGAGTTGGAAAGAGCAAACCCATTAAATGCCAGGATGAATGCGGAAGGAAAGCAGAGAGCCCACACCACAGTGGGAAGCTTGGTTTTGCTCTAAGTCATTGGCATAGAACTCTTATTCTGTGTCTTGACACTCTTTTTAGTCTTAAAGTTGAGTTGACATCAAGGAAACAAGCTGCTCTAGTTGGAGCCAAACCAGACAACCTGCCCATTCTGCTAATTGGGTATTGGGATCTGTGTTGAGGTAGCCTGACCTGGAAGTTGATTCACCTTTGTTCAGATACCAAGTCCATTGGCCTAGAAGTACATATAACCTAATAAATTAAATTAGCAAAGTGACTATGTCATGGACATTTCCAAAATATATATCTTGTGTTTGCACTCAGTTGGGGACTCTTTTATTTTTAACTGATCAATTAAACTTGTCTAGCTACATGAATTGTTCTAATTACTGAGTTTTCCCAGAATTAAATACTCTAAGTTAAATCAACTAACATTTAGCAAACGGGAGCTACTTCTTCTGCTTCTCTCCCTAAGAGCCCTCCATAGAATTAACAGTTAGGTGCTAATTGCAAATGATTAAGTGCTCACCAGTCTTGGAGTCCTTTCTTTAATATTAATGAGATGGATTAGCATGGAACATGTCTTCTATTAATATTATAAATGGAAGCCTGCATGGATCACTGAGTGCTGTTTTGTATTATAAGAAGCATTTAGTTTAAAGGAATAAAAAAAAATACACTCCTAAAATGTATCTTCCTTTCAATTGGGGAGTAAAATTACTGAGGGAAATGTTTAAATATCATCAATTTAAAGCAACTATGTAGCATTTTAGTAATAACCACAGTAGCAAACTTTTATATAAAACTTCTTTCATCAGTCTCTGTAAGTAGGCATAGCACGTTAAACCTGAGCAGAGCTTAAATTATTCCTTAAGGTGTAGAACCACACAGAAATACCCACCATTCCATACTACTAAAAGAAATTACTTGGCAGTTCAGGACAATTTTCACACACCTGAATTTCCTTCTAAGACCATTACTTGCCTGTTTAAAAAAAAATGCTAATTGATTTCCTTTGACTCTTTGAAAATAGCAAACTAACTGCCCATTCTTTTTTGAAGAAAATACATCATTAATAGTCACCCCTGCTTTGCTTTTCCTAGGATGATTTTTTATAAAAGAGTACAGATTATATGTCTTTCAATATCTCTAAGTTAAGATACAGCAACATCTGCAAGTTGGAGAAAGGACATTTTAGGTTTTATTCTATAAGAATAATTAGTTAGAAATGTTCATTTTTGTAAGTGTTATTTCAGTAGGCTACACTGTATCATAAAAGATACTGAAGTGCAAAAACATTTCTTGTAGACCATGGTATCATCTAAAAGTTACCATCTTAGCTCTTCAGTTACTGAAAACATTTGCAAATAGAACAAAGGCTTGGACGTTCAGATCAAATCAGAGCCTGTGTTAATGCAACATGCATCACACTTTGATTAAAAACTTGATCCTCGAGCCAGTCTTCTAGTGCTGTCCTTACTCTTTGAACTCAGAAAACCATGTACACATTTATTATTTGCCCTAGATAACCAAACAATACCAAACAGTGGTCACTTACATAGTCCTAGAAATATTAACTGATGCTTATCTTTTCTATTTTATATATTAAAAGTGATAATGAGTAAAACAGGATTTCTAAAATCATGGAAATATATAGCTAATATCTCACATTTGATTTGCAAGTTGGTTTAATCTAGAACATGCATCTCATGTCTGGCAATTAATTTCTGTACACATATATTCAGATGTCACTTTTTTAAATGATCTTAAACTTCTTGTAAAGTCAATTTATACACAACTACAACAATCTAGCAAAAATATTTGAAATATATGGTCTGTTGAGACATTTGCAATCATTCTTACAAATACTGAGATATGCAATCATGCAAAATGAATTCATGAAAATTGAGGAAGCTATACTTTTAAGATACTCTCCAAGGTGGCTGCTCTTTGGTGTACAAACCTGCTATCACTTCTCCCCATTGAGTACAAGCAAATCAATGACTATGATGAGATACCACTCCCAGGATTAGGTATTTATCAATTGGCTTTGAGGTATTCAAGCAGAAGATTATCTGGGGTGGGTTTGACCCTGATCAGATGTGCTCTTTAATCTTGAGAGAAATGTCAGAGTGATTCTCCTTTGTCGATCCCCCAAAAAACCAAGCAACCACATTGAGAGTGGAGGTAGCCACATCGCAAGAACCCCAGGGCAGCCTCTAGGAACTGAGAGTGGTTCTCAGCAGACTGTTAGCAAGAAAACAGAGCCCAGTCTCACAACTGCGAGAAAATTAATTCCACCAACATCCCGTGAATTTGGACAATGACTCCCAAGTCTCACATGAGTCTCAGCTGCACTGACATCATGAATTCAAACTGAGACCCTCAACACAGAACCAGCTCACCCAGACCTGGACTCCTAACTCACTGAATCTATAAAACAAAAACAAAAACTAATTTGGGTTGTTTTGAGCCATTGAAGTTGATCACAGTTTATTAGCAGTAAAATAAAACTAATACCAGAAAGAATTTGGTTTGATCCATGTAGAATAAATTTAACTGAGAACAGTCACTGCTCTCATTTAATGAAATCTGGCTGCAGACTTATAATAGCCCACAAAACATGGTATCATTCATGGCAAATGAAAAAAAATTATGGAGCCTGGAGTAATATTGCTAATTAAAAAGGAAAATAAGAGTTTCATAATTTTGCTTCCTTCTGTTCTTCAGATAGATGCTATTATCATTGGTAATGACAATACCAATCATTCTTGGATGACTTTGCAAGAAATTGGCTAGGCATATCTCGGAATTCAGATTCATAAACTTTCCCTGGATTGCAAAAACTGTGGCTTGCCCCATATACCATAGGGAAAATGTTGGATTAATTGCCTTCTATGCGAGCTCAGACTCTTCCTACAATGGTTTCTGTTCTCAGAGCCCTGGGCAAAAGATCATAATTAATTGTGGCAATGTTAGTGTTACCTTCTCGACAAACTCACCATACCCTAAGTGCTACCTCCTGAGTGTCAACATCAGACAGCACTGAATGCACTTCTGATAAAGATTCTGCATTTTCTGATTTAGAGATTTCTGCTTGGCAAGGTATTAAATCATATGGCTAGTTGCCTTTAAGAGCTCTTGGGAGTTCAGAGCAGTCTGTAGCATGGTGAGCCAGTATTTGGAGGAAATGGCCAGCAATTGTCTGACATTTTCATTTTTTTTTAA
This sequence comes from Scalopus aquaticus, assembly GCA_004024925.1. Taxonomy (NCBI): domain Eukaryota; kingdom Metazoa; phylum Chordata; class Mammalia; order Eulipotyphla; family Talpidae; genus Scalopus; species Scalopus aquaticus. The sequence continues at coordinate 19,296 of PVIJ01005979.1, read as the reverse complement.
TTTTTCCACATGGAAAAGTCAGAATTTCCTAGTTCAGGACAGAATGAAGCATGTGCTAAAAGCAAGATTTACTCAATATAGAATCTTTGCAATGCATTCTAGTAAAGCAATAGTTATTGCAGGTCAACAATTAAAATGCAGTCACAACACAAAAACACATGAACAACTACGCTTTTTTTCAGGGATATATAGGCTCCTATTTAAGAATTCTTATAGTTGGCATATTTTTTTATATTTTAGATTGTCATGTTATCCTGCAGAGAGGAGAACTACAGCAGAGGAGGTAAAATAAATCATCCCTAATCTATCACCATAGTAAACCACTTCATGTTACTTCACAGAATACCTTTGGGGGTATACTTTTGTGACTATTACTTAGTTACAATGCTGGTGCAGCATAAAGTCATTAATTAATCTGGCTTTTACTTTCTCTGCTGAGAAGAGAAATAATAGTCTTGGCCAGAGGTTCCTTTACATCATAAAAGTTTATCATACATTTAATTATAAATTCTATAGTTAGGTTATTGATTTGTAAGCAGAATGAATAATAATAATACAGTAAACTGACAACCACAAGGTTCATTTCATTTAGTTACCATTAATTATTTTAAATCCAATTGTATACAAGACATATTTTCTTGCCCCCGTAAGTATAAATCTGAAAGATGAAAGTGGTAATGGCTTCACTGTACTTGAACGAGTCCTAGAATGAAAGACTTGAGTTTGAGAATCACATCCAACTAACTCTTCTTGGAAACTTGAACTTCCTAAGTTCCAGTGGCCTGATCTTAATAATAATAATAATAATAATAATAATAATAATAATAATAATAATAATAGAACAAAAAAGTCCTTACAGTATGTTGCCTAGCCCCTGAAATGCTTGTGAGAATCAAACAAAATAATGGGTACTGTGCTTGCTGGTAACCCCTTAGCTTTCTTATCCCTCTTGTTATTCTTTTGTTTTTGTATGTTGCAGGAAATTGCAAATTCCATATGGCCTTGCTTTCTGACTTCTGTAGTTTCAGTCAGGAAGAAAAAGTTTTAAAACATTCAATGATATGGGTTACATAAAGGCCTGGGTATACTTGTCCATGCTCTTTTCCTCAGGTGACATGTCTGGCTGGGGTTATCCCCTTGGCTCCAAACTACATCAATGGTCCCAATTCTGGAAGGACAGATCCCCAGTCCTTCCGGTTCTTCTTTGAGCTCTGTTATAACCACCTCCTCTTCTTCTTCCTCTAAGGGTAACAGCTTCCAGTTTCTGCACATCCCTTAGTCGTTTCACCACATCTTACATGGCTTCTAAGTTCTCCTATTAGGTATATACCTGCTCATTGTATTAAGTCCCTTCACTGTGAAAGACCAAGAATGGTTTCTGTTTATCAGCTCAACTTTGACTGACAGTGACACATTGACCTCATGGTTTATAAACATTCTTCTGTTAATGTAGAGTATTAGTATAATAGTCCTTATAATGATTACATCATATTTTCCAAAAGTGGTACATTCAGTTAATTTGTCATTTTGGTACTCTCCTAGTATTACCTCCCTTTATAGACATGGACAGTCAATAACACTGGACAACAAATTTTTACAAAAGTCATATCACTGAAATAAAATTAGTCATTTCCTATCAATTTGCATGTGCTCAACATGAATATGACAGTCAAATTCTAATTTTGGCTCTAGCTGTTTTTGTAATCTGCAATAAATTGTTTACATCATGAAATGCATGCCAATAGTAATGGACCTACGGTTAATACCTATAAAAAAATCAAGTTATAGACTACTTCTTAGATTTCTTCGCTTGTCTCTTGTACAGCTATCCAGGAGCATCTCTAGGGAGTGTCCAGCAGTAGTCAGCCAACATTGTAGTAGGCCATTTTCCCTTGTATCTTTGTTCCATTGATGCTATATCTTGATGAAAATGTTTGCCATGTTCATCACTAACCATACCACAGTTTTCAGGGAAGAAAACCAGATGGGAATGAAGAAAGTGGATCTTTAGAGACATATTACAGCCAAGTTTCTGATACTGCATCAGCATGTCTTCTACTAGTTCTTGTAGTTTTCTGCCCTAACATTCCCAAGAAAGTTTGTAGACACTAGGCGAAAAGCATTCCATGCTTGTTTCGCATCACCCTGCAGCAAGTTGTTGAACTGGTCATCTCAACACAGACAGAAGGTTTGGGTAGACTATTCTTGACTTCTTTTGCTTTGTTATTCCACCAGAAAGAGGAGGAACGAAGCAGAAGGAACAGTCTTTTATGTGGTTGCTTGGCTCTCTCCACACCATGGGGACTGCAAATGGCATTGATGGTCTTTTGCCATTGAACCACTGTGAAAGCTGTGTTGTACATGTAGCACAGCATATATGAGGGGCCCAAGGCTTGTCTTGGTCACCAACCTTGCATCCAAAGTCAAGATGGTAAGCCTTCTTCATTTGAGAAGTGATACTTTTCTTCTGGTTGGCAAATGGCACTTCCCCACAAATAGAACAGAAATTGTCCACACTATTAATGCACTTTCGAGGCATTACTGTTCTGGATCGTGCCTCAATGGATAAAATAATAACAATTCTATGGAACAGTAGCTTCAACTGTCTCTCACAAAGTCTGAAATATTTTCAGTGCTCAACCTTACCAACAGAGCTTTCTATAGTGCACTGCTGATGTCAGCTTACTTCAGCAGCTGCCTGGCAGTAGTAGTGCATTGCGTCAGAAAATGATGCAATCAACTCTGGATTATGTGTGCATGATGGTATTATGCAATGTGATGCAATATGACATCATTCTAGGTTGATTAGGATGTTGTTGCAGTCCTACTGGATAAATTTACATGGTGAAACACATAAAATGAATTATATGAAATATCTTCAAAATGAGAGCTAATAAAAATTTTTAGGGTATTCGTGTTCAGCACACCAAGATACTACCGATTAGGACCTTTTTAAGTCAGTAATGATCTCACTGTTGACCAGTGTAATCTACGGTATGAAAACCTCTAGAAAATTTTATGTAGAGGGATGAATATTTTATTTTGTTTCTGTCATATATATCTATACATACACACATGTGTGTGTGTATATGACAGAAACAAAATGTGCATGTCTGTGTGTGTGTGTGTGTGTGTGTGTGTGTGTGTTTGTAAAACATTTCATTTTAAAAATTGTGTTGTTTTATCCAGTAGCATTGGCTTACAACACTAAACATGAATTAGGGACAGAGGTTCAAAGCACTTCATGTGCATTACCACACCACACCCACACACCAATAAGACACCATAGTTTGTTGTGTCATCTATCTGCTTTATTCTTTACCCCACCCTCCCCTTCTAGTTGTATCAATTCTGCAGTTTATTTTGCTTTAGTTTTGAATCTTCATAGTCCACATATGAGTGGAAGTATCATGTATTTTTTTCTTTCTTTTTCTGACTTATTTCATTTAGCATAAACCTCTCTGATTCCTTTCATGTTGTCACAAATGGTAGGAGCTCATATTTTTTTTTTTTTAATTAACTAGTAGTTTTTCATTGTGCATATATACCACATCTTCTTTATCCATTTCTGTCATTTGGCACTTAGATTGTTTCCATAACATAGCTACTGCAAATAGTGTTGCAATGAATATGGGAGTTCAAATAACCTTTCAATTGATATTTAGTGTTTTTGCATCCTTCAGAGAGATACTTAGGAGTGGGATTGCAGGATAATATGGCAAATCTATTTTTAATATTCTGAGAAACCTCCACACTGTTTTCATAGGAGCTGCCTTTTTTGCACAAAGCTATCCAGAATTCCAACACCATTTGTTGAAGCAACTTTCCTTTCTACAGTGCATACTTTTGGTTTCTTTGTCATAGAGTAACTGTCCATACAACTATTAGTTTATATCTGAGTTCTTAGTTTTATGTCATTGATCTGTGTGTCTATTTTAGTCTTAAACCATACAGTTTTGATTACTATAGCTTTATACTGTAGTCTGAGCATGTGATACATCCATTAAAAAAAAGAATAGCTTTAGCTAGTCAGTTTCTTTTGTGGTTCCATATAAATCATAATATTTGTTTGATTTCTTTGAAGAATGCCATTGATAGGGATTGCAATGAATTTATTGCTTTAGATAAAATGGACAATAATGTAACATATTTCTGTTAATGGAGTAAGGTATAATTAGAATATTTTAAATGTGTTTGGTTGTCTTAATTCAAATTTAACTTAACATGGTATAGTGGAAATGATGACAATTTCATTTTAATTACCTTTTCTATTTTATCTCCTGACCTTTTTTAAAGAATAGGTCAATACTTAGTGAATGGTTCATGATTCACACCACACATATACTGTCTACCATCTGTTTACCTACTAATGTGGAGAATCAGAAGTAGATGCTTGTGATAGGCATGAATATTAACATATTTGTTTTGATGGAAAAATGAAGTCAAATTATTATGCTGAATATAAATCTGATTTGGTTGGTTGGTTTGACGATGAATAACAACTTTAATTCACACCAATCCTACAATTTGATGGGCATTGCCATAAATTGAGTGAACTACATTTGTAGCTCCTAGTTTTTTATTTGATTGTATTTGAAGTATATTAAGACACAAACACATTTTCAGTTGTTTTCTAACTTTACATTAATTAATCAAACAAGTTACCTCTAAATAGAAAAGGAATTGGTTTAACTAACAGTTTTTATTTTTGTTTTGAATGGGGAGATAAGTGTTAGTAATCTCTTTCCTGAAACAGAGAAAATAAAATATTCTAATCACTGAATTATATACATATATATTATATATATATATACACATATACATGACATCCATTTTATTTAACAAAATTGAATACCTAATTGATAGCTAATAGATTGTTAATAATGAGGATAGATGAGAAATAATTTTGAAATATATCTCAAAAATGTTGCAAGAATTGAGTATTGCTACTCAAAACTATTACTTCATATAAAGAAAATGTCTCAGAAGATACATTTCTAAAGGAAACTAACAAAAAATAGGAATAGAATTGTTTGATTCTACTTAAATTTTGCAGATAAGCTGTATTCCTTTATGAGAGATGAATTTATTAAACATGACAGTCTACTTCTAGTAGATTCCTTTTTATGTTTGGTAGCTATGAAAATATTATTTTGGTCAATTGTATAATATGTCAAAGGTTTTGTATAATATTAAGTCAAATGAAATTTAATAAAAATAAAAATTTCAGTTTATGTTCATATTTTTGTGACAGGGAAGACATGCATAATATGTTTCATTAAGACTTGATTTTGAATGGTAATTGAAATGGAAATATGAATCCAAGAGGTGAAAGAAATAATATAAACTTCCTATAGACTTAGGGAAAAACTTTCTTACGTAATTTTTAAAAATGGATTTTTTTGTGTGGTATTGGGATTGTTATAGCTTATAGTTTCTTTTGAATGCTTTTTAGATGTTTTCCTCTCTCAACTGTGATTGCACTTAACCTGTTTATGTGATTCTGAGCATCTCAATGTGTCCCACCTTATTTTAACTAGTTTGCTCTTTTTCTGTCTTATCTCAATCTTAATCAGCCATGGTGTCCCAAAGTATGATGTATTCAGAATGTGGCTTCAATATACTTTTAATACACGAGTCATATTGGGGCCTCTTTAGTGGTGCAGGGGTTAAAGTCTCAGTGCTATCAAGCTATCACCAGCCACTGTGGCATGAGTTTGATCCCTGGCCAGGGAGCTAACCCCCAGAGCACAGCAGACCTCTCCTGTCTCATCAGCTGCTCCCCTCAGCAGTGTATTGCAGTAGATCTGCCTGTTCTCCTCCCCACTCTATCTCTGGTGAATCCTTTCACCAGCCCCCCCTCACCTCTGGCCTACACCTCAGTTGCTATATGCACAAATAAATAAAAAAATTAAAAAAAAATCATATGAGTCATCTAAAAAACAGATAATAAATTCATATAGAGACATCTTTTGATTTCTCATTATCTTTCTTATGTTCTGAGAGTTTCCTATCTTGGGCCACTCCCTCCCTCTTGCACTTGCTGACTTGTTTTTCTTACCTCCACATCTCTTTTTACAATCTCTTACCCCTCCTCTTTCAAAGTATTTGAATTTAGGTTTAGCATTGGGTGACTACTAAGTGACACATTTGGATTATGAAAAATAACCCCAGATCAATTTCTTTTATAGGTTCACTACACTGTTTCAAGCCTGTTTTACTTCCCCCTTTATGTGAATATTACTCTGGCATACATCCTAATTGATAGGCAATCTCTAGAAAAGAGTATTAATTTTAAAATATCAGTTACTGGCTTATCTTTTAATGAAGCAGCTGGCATAAGTATCTTTAGATTTAAATTATCTGCTTTAGCACTATTATTCTGTCTTAAGCAAAGCAATGTACTAACTTCACTATAAGTAATTGGCTGAAACTGAAAGTCTAAGGCACCTCCATTAAGGGATTGATTAGAGACATTATTGGCGCTAGAAGGGGTCAGCTCTTTTAGGCAAAACCAGGATCAGTGCTTTGAAAAGTACTAAGCCTGAAATTTATCAAATGAGTGTTAAATTAATTTACAGTGGAGCTCATATTAGCAATCAGAGAATCAGTGACTAAACTGATCTGATGGATGGAATCATTATGATCTATTGTATATCAAAGAAATTTCTATTATGTGACAAAATTTTTGTGGTGCCCATTTAATCTTCTCCCATAAGTTGTACTACTGACATTGCATCTTTCATTTTGAAGTAACTATTTCTTATTTTATACACAAAAAATGCTGTAGGTCAATAAAATATAAATGTATTTTTCTTGCGACTTAGGGAACTAGAATGATTATTCTGTTTACTCCTATATCATTGTGAGTAGATCCAGACTACTTGATATCTCTGGAAGAACAAAGTAAATTGACAGTTAATGTACTAACATAGCTTGACTATTGATGTCTTAAATTTATCTATTAATGTCTCATGACTTGAAAAAAAGTGGGGTTAAATTAGTATTCCAGTTGATTCTGTCCTATTTTAATAGTCTTGCTATTATAGACTAAATTTAACTTCTAATATGAGTCTAGAAGTAGGCAGTAAGGTCTACAGAATAATATTTTATTTGAAAAGAAATTTATTGTTAAAACAATATTTCACCTACATTATCACCTGTGCTTATCATCCAAGAAAGAGGGGTATCTTTAGTTTATAGATTAGAAAAACAAGATTCAGAAAAATCTAAATGACTCATTAAGGTTATGAACTACTTTAGATAATTTAGATAATTACTGATCAGTTCAGACACTGATTTTAGGATCTTTGCTACTTCTTTCTATGCTTGGTTCACTACATTACATAATGTGGTCCCTGTTTTTAAAGACCTTAGGGTTTGGTTGGAGGAGTAAGAGTCACAAATGGAAATTGAGAAAGAATAATGGAGTACTCAGAAGTCATAAAATACTGGGCCTCCCTGGTGGCGCAATGGGTTAAGTGCAGCGCTGTGGAGCTGTAGGCAGCTGCGGCATGAGTTCGATGCCTGGGCTGGGGAGATTCCCACATGGCGCAGCAGACCTCTCCTGCTTTGCCTGCTGCTCCCCTCAGCAGTGTATTTCAGTCAATCTGCCTGTTCTGCTCCCTGCTCTGTCTCTGGTGAACCCTCTCACCACTCCACACCTCTGGCCTGCACCCAGTTTGTATGCAAAAAAAAAAAAAAAAGTAAATCTTAAAAAAAAAGTCATAAAATAAAATTATATAGGTTAAACCTTTTACACAGTGAATTTGCAGTAATATGATCACTTGATCCTCAGAGTAAATCAACAAAACAGCCACTATTGTTATTATTAATTTATCATGTTATAAATGAAGAAAATGAGGTTCAGAGGGATTGCAAAGAGAGTTTCCTCTAGATCACACTAAGAATTTCTTGAGTCAGAGTGAAACAAAGAGAGTTTAATGAAAAAAGAATGAAGGACTTGGTCAGGTAGGCCCTTACTTCATGAGCATCATCCTTATTATTCAATTAGCTGTCTCAGATAGATAGGATCCACAAAACTAAAGTGCTGTTGGCATGAATTCATGTACCATGAATTCAAATATCTTTTTTTTTTTTGGTAATGTTTCTCCTTACATCCTTTTTATATTAAATTTATCTGATTATTTTTATTAATAATTGAGGTAATATTTGGATACCCCTATCAGGTATCACCACCATAGTGCACCCACACCAAATCACCCATAATCCACCACCACTGTCCAATGTGCTTCCTTCCCTTTTTGTTCTTACCTCTCCAAGACTTGTTGATGTCTGGCCCATTCCTAGGATTTCCAATTAATTTAACTGGAAGTTGAAAATGGGAGTAAATTGGAAGCCGTTTTTTACTAATATATGCCAATATAGTCTCTCTGAAGTCATAATGGAAAAAGATCATGAGGTCCCATAAATTTCAGAATAAATTTTCTTAAATTGGAATTCTGGTATATCAAGCATATATTTATTAAAGTTCATTAACTACAAAGCAACTGCCTTTTCTAGTTATAGAGCCTAAGATCTTTATAAGAAAATAAACCTTGAAACTAAAATATCTAATTCATTTTTTTTATATAGAGAGAAAGTGAGACTCAGAGAGACAAAGTTGTTCAAAGTCACACAGACTCCAACCCTGATCTTTAAACTTTCAGTGATTTTGACTCAATTCAGCAAAAACATTGGTTTCTGCAGATGACAAAATATATGCTTTGTGCTGTATTGATGCAGCATCACCCCTTCTTCCTGTTAGTATAAAGCAATTTGGGTCACAGTTTCCTGGCAAATATAGAGGTGAATTAAGCCACAGGCACCGGGGATCATAGAGGGAATTCTAGAAAATATATTAGGAATACTTTATTAAAATAATACAAAAAGAGAAAGAGGTACACACATTGCCCTTTCTGAAAAATTGAAAAAAAAAAACCCAGAATATCTCTAAGTGAAGAAAATGCAGATTTCAGATCAAGTATGCAATTATTTTATATATATGTATCAATTATCTACTACATGTATGATATTGTTTAAGGAACTTAACAATTTTAGGAATTACTTTAGGAATACAACAACACAGCTTTATGTTGGCAGTAATGAACAGTCTTAGAACACTAATTTGAGGAAAATTTAAAGGAAAGAATAAAGGAAATAAGAAGACAGAACTATCTACAGATTACCCCAGTTGACTTTTTTGTCACATATTTATTAAGACCGCATCATGTCCCAAGCTTTACATTTATTACTTTATTAAATCTTCATAGCCATTCTGTTGACCAAGTAAAGTAGATAATTTCATTAATCCAGCATTATAGATAAAGAAACATGTACGAGGAGGTTAAATAACTTGCCCATGAGCAGAGAGTCTAAGTAAATGCTGGAATGAGGATGTAAACCTAGATCACCTGAATCCAGAGCCCATGCGTTCCATGGACGAATCTCAAAGTACTTACTTGTCTCCTAGGTTATTATTTGTTGAGAACAATCTAATACCACTGTATCATAATCACTATTATTTTGGACAAAAGACTTAAACTCTCAAACTCAAATGACTAGATTATCTTTAAGATCCTTAAGAATTCTAACATTTTTTTGGTCTGTGAATTCATATTGGTCTAATCAACTCTGTAAGACACAGAGCTGCCGATTGCTTGAGAGTATTATTTAGGGAAGCTAAAATATCCCCTGCTGAAACTAAGTCCGCTCCATATCCCAGAATCTGCCATGAGGTCTCATGTTGCTCTGGTTGATTCATTCCTTCTAGTCTAGGCATTTTCTATTAAAAGGATTCAAATTAATTAACAGCAGTTTTCAAATTATTAAATCAACTGACTTCTAAGAGGATGATGCTGAAGTCTTTCCTAGGGAAGAGGGATAAAGAGATTCAGATTTAACCTGCAGAGTACATAGTCTAATTAACCACATTACCAGTAATCTGAAACAGGGGGTGATGAATTCGATGGGGCAAGTAGCTGTCAGACACTATTTTTGCCATTATGATTTTGTCTGCAGGTGTTCTTCATAGATGCACAATCTCCTCACACACTATTTTATTTTCTTCTGCTCTCTTGCCCACCTTCCAGTATAGAGCAGAAGACAAACAGAGGTTTGGTGAACAATAGTCAGTCTTCAACATTGCTCTAAAAGAAATAAAAGGTAAAAGAAATAAAAGGAACAAGAATAGGTTTAGCAAAGAAGCAGTCCACGTGTGTGGAAGAGCAGGCAGGATATTCCAGAGATTAAGAGACTTGCTGACATGAGACTCTAGAGTCACAAGATATAAAACACAGATAGAGCCCTTATCTTCAATAAGAGGGACATTGAAAATATGGCAACTGAGGAAAGAGAGTTAGAGGGGTTATTTAATTTAAAAGCAAGGACAAATGAAGCAGAAACAAAATGTCCTTTTCTCTCTTCCTGCTATACATCCTATCAGGTTATTAAATGGCTCGACCTTTCCCTAAGGTATAGTGATCATCAACACCTTTGCTTACCTCAGTCAGCTTTGTGCCCCTGCTGTTAGGGATATTAATGATGTTGTGAACTTATTTAGTAAAAGTGTGGCTTAATGTGTGTTATTACATTATCCATCAGTTGTACGTTGCCCTTGGCAACTGGCATAAAGTTATCTCTAGTCCACTGTTAATTTTACATCTGTCTTTGTTGGGTCAGCTTTGCTAGTTTCTTTGCCTCATATTACTTTCAGTGTTATAATTCATGCCAGTGTTATAAAAGTCACCACCTTATAACAACAATAAACACCGATTGTAATAGAGCAATGACCCTTGGGTGAATGGGGTCATAACTAAAGTCTTTGTGCCTTTCTGTTCTCATTCCTTATGATTTCTCTTGGTAATATTATCTAGTGTAAATAAAGACCAAAGATTTAATGTGTATGACATCCTTCAATTACAGAATTCAATGCATAAATGTGGATTTTTATAATTCGGATGTCTTTTTCTGTTTAAGGTTTGAAAACTGGATTGAGAAGATTTCCAAAATAGAATGAAATCTGTATAGCTTTTTCTGGATGAGCTAAAAAAATACCAGTATAATGATTTGCAGACCCAACTAATATATACCAATGGTAGAAATTATGTAGTCTGATTATTTTGAGGAAATGTTATTCCTCTTACCTTGGGATGCAACATGTACTTGACCGGTAAAGCTTACAGCAAAGAGTATATTTCAGTCACTTGCATGATGCAGAAATCATTTTTGAAAAATTATTATTCATGATTTGTTTGGCTAGATTTGGGGCTGAATGGGTAGCTAGGGATGAAGCCATTACATCTCTGCAAAAGCAAATCATCTCAATTTCATATTTCACTATTTAACCTCTCTGGGTCCCTTTCCTCACCTGTAAAATGAGAAGCTTATCAAGATGATATTCTCTTTCTCTTTCTCATATATTTGCATTGGGTAGAATGTTTAGAATGGACAGAATCATCACATAAAGAAACCTGGTTTTCAAATGAAGAGATGTGAGTCATGCTTGATGGTAATGATGACAGATATTTTTTTTACTGTTAGAATGAAAATAATACATGATAATGAAATTTTTACAATTTACCCATCTTTGATGATAATTCTAATATGTGACAGTAACTACTACCTAAAACTGCATTTATTTTTCTCCCTATATTAAACCAAGTTCAGATTAGATTATTTTATTGGGTAGATGACTTTTTGGTTAAATGAAAGGATGCCCTGCCAAAAGTTTCTGGCACATAAGTGCTGAATATTTGATATTTTGTCACAATTAAACATGCAGTAGGAATTTGTGTAATTAAATTGAATAACTTTTCACCCTATTTTTAGTGAGTTTACCAGTACAAAATCCAATGTATATTTTGGCATACTCGGTCATACAAAACTCTCCTTAAAGAATTTATGTTCCCTGACTTCTCATCTCCATTCTTTGACCCCTATAGTAAAGCCTGAAGATACGTTTCAGTTGCTTTATGAATCCTGTTTTGCATGTTTCTGCATAGATTTGCATGCTAAATTAAAGGGCTTTAATTCCAAGGTTTGTGATATAGAATTTAATTAATAATTTCAGGCAAATTATTCCAATTATATTCAAAACTAGTATTCAAAGCTAACATTTGAGACTCAAGTTGAGTATCTTCTTAGCTTTTGTCTCTTGTCATTTCTGCTCTAAGTAAAAAAACAAAAATAATGGGAAGAAAAAAATTTCTATGTCCTCATAGAACATGATATCATAAAATACCCTTGATAGAGAATTCTACAGATAATAATCCCAAGTCTTCACAATAGTGTGTAAGACCCTATGTGAGCTACCTCCAAACTTTACCTCAATGATCTCTGCTATGGACTGAATTGTGTCCCCGCCCCATTCACAACTTGAAACCTTAAGCCCCAATGTGATTGTATTTGAGACAGGGCCTTAGGGGATAACTAGGTAAAATAAGATCATAAGAATGGTGTGCTTGGATTGGTGGCTTCATATGAAGAAGAAAAGAGAGATCGCTCTTTCTGTGGGTGTGCACATGTCAAGTTAAGGCCATGTGAGTACACACTTCATTTTCCTAAGCCAGAGAAGAGCTCTCACCAGAAAGTTGTGTTTACAGTGTAATCTAGTAAACACACAGTGACATTATGTCTAAAAAATAGCATGGTACATATCTTAATTGAAAAATACTTCATTGCTGAAAAATATCAGTAAAACTATTAAGAATCTTCAACAAGTTGGAATCTTTTTGCCAGTGGACAATCTTGCAACAATTTCGTTGACTGCTGACTTACCAGAATGGTTGTTGAAGCAGGTAGGGATGGCTGTGGCAAGTTCTTAAAAAGTAAGACAATAAAATTTCCTTTATCGATGAACTGTTCCTTTCAATATAAACTTTTTTTTTTTTTAGATTTATTTTTTATTTATACATACAAGCTGGGGTACAGGCCAGAGGCGTGGGGCAGCGAGAGGGATCACCAGAGATGGAGCGGGTAGCAGAACAGGCAGATCAGAAATACACTGCTGAGGGGAGCAGCGGGCAAGGCAGGAGAGGTCTGCCGCACCATGTGGGATTCTCCCCGGCTGGGCGTCGAACTCGCGTAGCCGCTGCCGACAGCTCCACAGCGCAGCGCTTAACCGCTGCGCCACCGGGGAGGCCCTGAACTGTTCCTTTCATGAAAGATTTATCTATAGCATGGTATGCTGCTTGATATCATTTCACCTACAGTAGAACTTATTTCAAAGGTAGAGTCAATCCTCTCAAACCCTGCCACTGACTTAGCAACTAAGTTTATATAATATTTTAAACCCTGTTGTCTTTTTTTAAAAACGATTTATTTATGCATGCATGTAAGAGCTAGGGTATAGGCCAGAGGTGTGGGGTAGTGAGAGCATTCACAGATACAGAGTGGGGAGTAGAACAGACAGACTGACTGAAGTACACTGCTAAGGAAAGCAGCGGGTGAGACAGGAGAGGTCTGTTGCACCATGTGGGAAGCTCTCTGGCTGGGGATCGAATTCATGCAGCCTGCAGTGGCTGCGGGCAACTTCACAGGCTTAGCCTTAACCCCTTGAGCCACCAGGGAGGTCCCCTTATTGTCTTTTCTTCAAAGTTCACAGCCTCTTTACCAGGAGAAAATTCCATCTCAAGAACTTTTGCAACTACTTTCTGAAATCTGGACTCCCAAAGAGTGTAGCAGGTAATGATTGTGAGCACCAGGTTCATTTCATTGCTGGGAAGGGCTGGCCCTCACCCTAGTGATGGTTGTTAGCAAGATGAACAAAGATGCACATATGAGAGCAGCGATTAGCCAAAAGTTGATAGGAACAGAAGGCGGTGAATGCCTCAAAGAAATACTGAGAGCTAAATTAATTTTATGTGAGCAGAAAGATCAATTGAAGGCTTGTAAAGAGGTAATTAAAGAAAAATAACTAGAACACCTTGCTGTTGATAACTTGGTGACTAGAATCTCACCAAATGGCAGAGACTTGGTACCTGACAGTGTAAAGGAGGAACTTCTGCAAAGAATAAGAATATTCTTTGCTCAGCATGCCAGCCTTTAAGATGGAATTAGAATGTGCTATTTTGTGGTTTTATTTCTCAAAGTAAAACTTGACATAAATTAGAAATAACTTCCCCAAATAAAATCCATTTTTGTATAATGATATACATTTTTCAACAATGATGTATATATTATATTGATTTCTCCCTAAATGTATTATTTTAATAAATATCTCAGAAATGGGTAAAAAAATAACCCTTTCCTTGCTCATCAATACAAAGTGACTCCTCATTTACTCAAGTTTTATCATTAGATTTCAGCAATTCAGTCACATCGTCAGACCTCTCTTCTAGTTCTCTTGCTGTTTCCACTACATCTGCAGTTACTTCCTTTATTGAGGTCTTAACCCCTTCAAAGTCATTCATGAGGGTTGGAATCAGTTTCTTCCAGACTCTTGGGAATGTTCATATTTTGGCATCCTTCCATGAATCACATGTTTTTAAAGGCATCTAGAATGCTGAGCCTTTTCCAGAAGATTCTCACTTTACTTTGCTGAGATCCATCAGGGGAATCATTATCTATGGCAGCTATAGCTTAAATAATAAGACTTGAAAGCTGAAATGACTCTGATTCATGGGCCGCAGAATGGATGTTGTGTTAGTAGACTTGAAGAATAACACTAATCTCCTTTTACCTTTATCAGAGTTCTAGGTGACCAGGTATATTGCCAATAAACAGCAATGTTTTGAAAGGAATTTTTTTTCCTAAGAATTAGTTGTCAACAATGGGCTTAAACTATTCACCATACATGTTGTCAACAGCTGTGCTATCACCAAGGTATTGTTGTTCCATTGATAGAGCACAGAATAAATTTAGCATAATTCTCAAGGACTCTAGGATTCTCAGGTGGTTACTAAGCATGGACTTCAACTGAAAATCACCAGTTTCAGTATTCCCTAACAAGAGAGTCAACCAGTCATTTGAAGCTTTGAAGTCAGGCTTGTACTTCTCCTCTTTAGCTATGAAAGTTCCAGATGTCATCTTTAGACTATTAGAAGATGATTTTATTTAGCTGGAAAGTATGTTATTTAGTGTAACCACTATCACCCATTTCTTAGCCAGATCTTCTGAATAAATCAGCTTCAATATCAATACTTGCTTCTTTGCTTTGTGCTTTTATCTTATAGAGACAATTTCTTTCCTTAAACCTTATGAACGAACTTCTGCTAGCTTCATACTTTTCTATTGCTCCCTTACATCTCTCAGCTTTCATGAATTGAAGAGAGGACCATGTTCTGGCTGAGGCTTGAGTTAAGGAATTGCTGTGGTTGCTTTGATCTTCTATCCAGACCACTAAAACTTTCTCCATATCAACAATAAGGCTGTTTTTTTTTTTTTAATCATCAATGTGTTCTCTGAAATAGCACTTCCAATTTCCTTCAAGAACTATTCCTTTGCATTCACTATGTGGCTCTCTGTTCAGCAAAAGAAGCCTAACTTCCGTGCTCTCTCAGCTTTTGACCAGTCTTCCTCGCTAAACTTAATTATTTCCAGTTTTTATTAAAAGTGAGAGACATAGACTCTTCCTTTGAATACTTAGAGGACATTATAGAGTTAATTATTGGTCTAATTTCATTATTGCTGTGCCTCAGCGTATAGGGAGGCCTAACCAAAAGAAGAGATATTGTCATCAGTGGACCAGTCAGAATATTTATATTTATTAAGTTCACCATCTTATTTGGGCACAGTTTGTGGTGCCCCAAACAGTTACAAGAGTTACATCAAACATCATAGATCACCAAATCAAATATAGTAATGATGCAAATATTTGAAATATTGTGAGAATTATCAAAATAGGACACAGAAACGTGAAGTAAGCACATGCTATTGGAAAAGGGTCACCGACAGACTTGTTCAAGCAGAGCTGCCACAAACATTCAATTTGTAAACAAACTACAAAAATATGTGATATATTTGAAGCACAATAAAATAAAATGTGTCAAAACAAGGTACACCTGTCCATTTCAGGCTCTCAGTGGATGGATTTTGTTATGGCCGCTCGAGAGACTGAGACAACATCATCTTCTACTGTACCCTATTTGCTCACTCCAAGCTAGAAACATGGGTCTCTTACCTGTTGGTTCAGCAAACTACATGTGTTCTGTCTTTTACACTAGCTATTTCTTCTCCCTAGAATTTGTTTCTGCCAATTATTTGGCATGGCTGATTTGAACACCATCTTCTAATATTTGATCATATGTTACTTTCTCAATGAGGTCTCCTAAGACCACACTCTTTATTGCTACAACCTGCTGCTATCTTCGCAGTCTGGGTTCACCTGAATCCCTTTGCATGGTCCACATTGTACCCTTTTACTACTAATAGCAGTCATCACCTTCTACCAAGTTAGGGACTTATTTATATCTGTTATTTATTGCCTTTCTGTTTTGTCCACCGAAGTATTCTAACTCATTCAGCAGATGTTTATTGTATGAGTATTGAATTACAGTTATAGACTAAGCACAAAGAATCATAATTCATAGTCCTTCAACCAGGAAATTTAGTGTCTTATAGTGTAAAAGAGAAACCAATATCCTGAAAAGATTCATTTAAGCACCCTAACGTACATAAAAGAGAACTAAATAACAAAGGCATGTACATTTATGGACTTGAATTCTACTCAGCAATTTAAATAAATAAATTATATTTAATTACATCAAAATTACTATTTTACAAATATCAGGAGAAAAACATTAAGTACCTGCACAACAGTTATGTGATACACATTTGGTAAATAAATTAAAAAATATTTATAAAGAAACATCTAAAGATACTTTAAGATACTTCTTAAGTCTCTTCTTATCCTTTGTTGGATTTAATGAAAACTCTGAATTACATTCATTCACCTGTTAATTATTCATCCACCTATACAAGAATACTTAATGAACTCTGTTGGGCACTGCTGAGAACTGGGATATGAAGCAAGAAAGACAGGGATAGCTTATCTTGTCACAGAATTTAGAGCTGTAAAGGATCATGAAGATCATCTTGTCCAATGGTTTGCAGGACAAATCTTAGAAAACCCTTTAATCGAACAAATTTACACAAAATTTTAGATAAAATATAAATCAACACTGCCTAATTTCAAGATAGAGAAGGAAGTAAGTTATGCACCACCTGGGTTGGCAAGTGATTGATAATTCTTTTCATTTTATACTTTGAATAAGATAAATGCTTCTTGATTCCTGTAAAGGAAAGGAAAAAAAAAAACATATTTGGCTTTAGGGCAATTGGTTTTTAGGTCATGTTCTCTTTACAGTAATGTGCTAAATTTGCACATTTTTTCAGATATTGACTTTTTGAACTACTTGAGGTCACCTAAAGACTCACAGAAATTGTGTGTGTGTGTGTGTGTGTGTGTGTGCTTACTGTGATTTGTTATTGTTAAGGCTGTTCATTGCAACTCTCATTTTTTAAGGTCCTGTCAACTGATGCATTTGTACCTGGTGTTTTTTGTAACAATAAAAACTAAATTGCATGGAGAATGTATATTTTAGGGTATTCTTTTTCAAGGGACTGAAGTCCTGAGCAAAAGTGTTTGCAAGTTCTCATACAGCATTGTTACAGTGTGGAAAGTTATTGTTAAGTTTCAGGAAGAACAATAGTGATGACCTCAACCATCTTCTGGGTTTTGGAGGCAAAGACTAAATAGAATTACTCCATCACCTTTGTAGTAACTGAGCTCTAAAATAACTTGTTATAGGAATTTCTCAAAAAGTCTTTTAAGTATCATTACGTTTCAGTATTCAAATTATAATCTGCCTGTGATTTATCTGAAAACCCATGTTTATTTGATTCCTATTTATAGAAAATTCTATATTTGGCTATTTATTCATTTCTAATAATTGCACTATTTAAAATCATCTATGTCCACTACTCTGTCATAAATGGATACCACAAAAATTTGGAAAGAAAACATAAAAATACTCAAAAACTTTTCTGATTTGGAAAAGATTGTAATATTTATTGGGTTTGATATCACCTCTACATTATTTTTGCCAACTAGCCCTCTAATTCTTATGAGATAAGATGGTGATAAAGACCATACCACTGCTGACAAAGATCATTAAATAACTTTCTGACATTGAGAAAATTCTTTGTTATATCATTCTAAAATTTGCATCAATGTAATTATTTCAAAACTGATGAATTGAATACCAACTTACTCTAACAATCAAATCTCTATTTTAAATATTTCTCAGTTATTTTGGCTTAAATTTTGTAAACACTTCCTCTAGTTTTAGGATATTCAATATCCTAATTATCACCTTTTTAATTAGATGTGTTAGAGGTTTTTGGTCTCTCCTAAAAGTGATGCCTAGAAGATGCCTGATATTACTCTAAAATTTACCTCAATGTAATTAATAATCCAATTTATTAAAGTGATTGAAGATCAAGGCCTCCCTGGTGGGGCAGGGGTTAAGTCTCAGCACTGTCAAACTATGGCCAGACACTGCAGCATGAGTTCGATACCCGGACAGGGAGATAATCCATATGGCACAGCAGACCTTTCCTGTCTTGCCCGCTATTCCCCTCAGCAGTGTATTTCAGTGGATCTGCCTGTTCTACTCCCCACTCTGTCTCGGTGAATCCTCTCACCCCTCAAACCTCTGGCCTACACCCCAGTTCTTGTATGCATAAATGAGTAAAAATAAATCTTAAAAAAATTGATTGAAGATCAACTTTCTTAACCCTTAAGTCTTTCTTCTTTAGGCCATATATTTCTTAGTTCTTTTCACTTGAATTTTTGCAAATGTTCCCCTCCAGTTTTCCGATGTTAAATGTCCTAATCACCAAATATTGATTTGGTTGTGGTTGGGTAAACTGACCTCAAAAGGAGAGGAGAGACCAAAAACCTCTAACAAATCTAATTAAAAAGGTGATAATTAGGATATTGAATATCCTAAATCTAGACATCAAAATGTGATGTCTCTTAACTTTTTTCCTGCCCCATGAACCTACTTCTGGTTCATATTGGCCTTCTCTGAACTTCTGAAGTTTTTCTCACAGAATTTCCTCTTTCTTTTTGAGTAACTCTTCTTTTTTTTTTTTTTTTTTTTTTTTTTTTTTTTTTTTTTTTTTTTTTTTTTTTTTTTTTTTTTTTTTTTTTTTTTTTTTTTTTTTTTTTTTTTTTTTTTTTTTTATTGTTATTTGTGTCTTTTACATTTTGTATTCCCCTTGGGCAGCCCACCACCAATTCACCCGTGATCCATCTCCATGGTCCCCTGTATTCTCCTCTCTTCCATTTTG